>JAUCBJ010001861.1:0-205850 GCA_032718475.1 Nemertoderma westbladi | reverse complement strand
CTGGTGTAATATAGCTGGAGACACTTTTTTAAACGCTTGTAGCTACAGATGTAAAGCTAAAATAAAAATTATGGCTCACACAGTCAGTGGTCGGGAGGTGAAACTATCTCTGTTTCAAATTTCATACAATCTGATTAAGATTTGTAGAAAAATTAGGGGGGGGGGGGGGGGGCGTGTCACTGAATTACGATACTATATTCTGGGACATATGTATTGCTGTACGTTTTATTAAATAATTAAGCAACAAAAAAAGTACCAATTTAAGAATAAAATTACGTATTACATGGGGGAAAAAGTTCAAATTTTTTTTCAATATTCTCTCGACCCTTTATTAACCTCACTGACGCTCCGTAAATACATTGCTTCGAGAATAGTGAAAAAACTTTATACTTTTTTTCCCATGTAATAAATATTATATTCTGGAGATGCTGATACAGTCCTGACTGAATAAAAATAATATAAATAAAATATCACATTTTGATATTTTGTTTTCAACATACTTTTTCTTGAGTTCCTGTGATTAATGAATATATGACTTATAATTATATATTTTAGGTCGTCGCGGACGCTGTTCATTGGAGGGCTTTCCAGGGATGTTGCAGAGGAAGAAATCCGTAAACACTTCGAACGATTCGGCCAGATCGTTGGTATTGACATTAAACGCCAACACGGTGACAACAATATAACGGTGACGTTTGCCTTCGTGCAATATCTCGAAATCAAATCGGTGTGTCGTGCCATCCGAAAGTATGACGGCGAATTTATGTTGGGCGGTAAGGTGAAGCTGGGCTTCGGTAAGTCCATTCAGAGTCACGTCCTATGGGTAGACAATGTTCAGGATCACATCAAGAAAACTTATTTACAGCAGCAGTTTGAGAGATTTGCTCCTGTTCGGATGGTTGTAGTTGATCGCATCGCCAAACAGGCCTTGTTATTCTTTGATTCCGTCGATGCGTCTGCTGAAGCCATGGCCAATATGAAGGGACGTTTTATAGCGACGTGCAAACTCCGTGTAGACTACTACAATAGGGACGCCCAAGAGGCATTCACCCACCGGATGGCGGACTCGGGGCAGAAGGTTCCTGAGCTGGATATCTACCGGGGCCAGGATAACCGGAGGTATGAGCCGCGTGGCAGTGTGGCGGCCGGCGGCGGGCGGACCTACTACATAGAGGACGGTGGCCGGGGCGCGGGAGCAGCGGGTGAGTACCATGGAAAGTACGAGGATTACGAGCACGGCGCAAGTCGTTACGGCGGTCATTCTTCGCGCCGTGAGTATCACAACTCGTATGGCGGTGCGTTGGAGCACTTCCCCTCGTCACACCATGAACGTGATCGCGGGTTGGTCTCCGCCTGGCCCTCTGATCGCTACGATGACCTCCCTCCGGCTGATCTCTCCCCTCTGCTACCTGTTTTAGACTCGCGGTCATCGAAACTTCTCGTCTCTCGCGATGCCCATCTCCAAACCCGCGGGGACAGTGAAGACAGCGCCGATAGTCTGAGGCGCGAGCTCAGATACGAACAGAGTCTCAAACGGAAGTCAAAGAAGATCAAGCGACGCATGTCGGATAGCGCGGATGACTTGCTTCTGGCGGCCGCCGCTGGCAAAGGGCATCGGTTGCGGGATAAAAAGGGAAAACTTCGGAAAGTTGATCTCGGGGGCGATCTTTCCAGTTCGGATTACATGTCGGGGGATGAGACGTTGGAGGAGTTGAAGTACAAGTTGGAAAAACACAAGTTGCTTTTAAAGAAGGCCAGAAGAAAGGCCAGGGAAGCTGGGTTGAATCAGTCGTCTGACACTGATGAGGAATCTGATGAGATTAGGCAAATAGGGAAGCGATCCCGATTGGCTGTCGCGAGTCCGAAGCATATGAAGAAGAAACGTCGCCGGGATGTTTCTAGTGGAGAGTTGACGTCTGGAGAAGATGAGTATCATAGTTTAGGAAAACTTGGTAAACGAAAAGGTCGGCTGATGCGTGGCGGAGGCGAATCATCGGGGGATTCCATGTCCCGAAAAATGTCGAAAAAGTCCCGCAAAAAAGGGCGACATGCCGGCCAATGGGAAGAGAGCAGTAGTGGTAGCGAGAAAGTAGCAGAGGCTATTGCCAAGAAGTACCAGAACTGGTCGAGTTCGAGGTCTTCCAGTTCCGATGCGGGGGGTAAACGGATGCTGGAGAACCGGCGGTACAACGGGGCCGCTGCTCACGGGATGCACGCCAGTGCTGCGCGTTACTCCAAACCATCCTACTCTGGCGGTCGGGATGCCTCTGGCGACCGGTACTACCAGTATAGCAAAGGTGGGGGGCGGACAAGAGGAGTCGGTGGCCATCCCAGTGGCTCGTCCGACGAGGAAAACGACGAGCTCACTCCGTATGAACCAGGCACGCTCGTTATCCAGTCGCCCGGAGCCGCGAACGTGGGTAAACCCCAGATCGCTCTTGGGATAACTCCTCTACTACCATCTGAGCTGGGGGTTCCGTTTGGGGATGTCAATCTGAACCCTCTCAACGCGCAGTACAGCCCCATAGAAGACGATTCCCCCGACTTTCTGTACCACACCAGATCTCCTGTTGAGGTAGCCGCTCTCCCCCCTATGCCGTTTGATCCGGTGAGTCCTGTCCAAGATAAAAGCGATGGTGATGAATTTTCCCCCAAGTCCCCCAGTGCGGGGAACACCGGTATTCCCCCAGTATTGGAACCTCAGGTTATTCTGGATGATGAAACTTGTTATAATCTTCATCCAATTGATGTGGTTTTGGACGCTATTTATAAAGATGTTCGTGTGGCTGCTAGTGCATTAAATGAAGGTGTTGATCAAATTGTTGAAGATGGCGACCCTCGTCTTAAGATTTTTAGTGGCGATCGCATGAAATTGGAGGATATGGAGGTCTTCGGTGGATGCTTGATTACTCCTGGCCTCCCGCCCATATCAATTCCTTTCGAGCCAATGCCAAATGACAGCATGATGTTGCCTATAGTTGTTAGAACAAACCGCAAACCACGACGTGTGAGTACTGAGGAGAGCTGCAACGATCATGCAGGAAGCGACATAAAGGATCCGAGAATCCGGCGGATTTCTACTGATAGTAAAGGCCCTATTAACATACCCTTGGAGACTCCTTCTAAGATTCTGGACGACTTAACATCCAGCATGGCTGAGCGATATAAACGGTTAAAGGAGGAGACAAACAGTGTTGAGGTGGATCACTTCGGTGAGCCGAACAATCCATTCTTTATTATCTCGGATAGCAACCGTGATCCGGTGTATGAGTTCCCGCCGCTTACAGTCTCCACCACTCCACAGGGCCCACTTACACCTCGCTCGGTCGAGAAGTCGACGCCCCACAGTCTGGAGTCCAGTGCTGAGCGATCCGTGGACATCCGTGAGGAATGGCGACGTCGCGGACGCATAAAGAAACGTCTTGGAGATGGAGTTGGGCCGGTTTCAGAGTTGTCCCCTGGCGACACTCGCGTCACACCACGCCCGAGCATATTCGACCAGGATTCAGAGCGACTTGAGCAGTCCCAGAAGGCCTTCACTGTTACACAAGATTCACTCAAATTCGATTTGGAGCAAGAACTTAAGATGTACGAAATTGGAGAGCAGGGGGACATTTCATCGCAATCTATGCCAGTTGGTACTGGTTTCCTTAAACCTTTGTATCCGGGTATGGCCGCTGATCCGGCCATACCGACTTCATCTAGGGCTTGCGATGTTTCACTAATTGACAACGACAGTGACAATCTAAGTGTTGATGCAAGATTCGCTCAATTACAGCCGCAGGTAATCAAAACAGTAGTAACTGCATGTGATAAACCAAACGAGGGGTCAACTGCTCTTAATAATCAGTCACTTGTAATGGAAACATCAAATGTTCTAAAGGCTACTAAAAATGATCCTGCCATTCCAGGGAACAATCCATTTCCGGCAAAAAACGAGCAGCCAGGGTTTCAGGCAAGTCAAAACGAAAAGAAGGACGACCATTCCCGTAAATTGCAACCGCCTACTCTACCACTTCACTCATTGGCTCCAAAACCTTGCTTGAAACCCTTGAAAAGCAGTTTAAAGAAAAAGAGTATGTTTGGTGACGTCATCACAGATCCTAGACCAGTTTCCACCGGCGTCCCAAATACTTCCCCCCAGCCTAGTAAACCATCCACGAGTTCACCTGTAACCACAACCCCAAAACCAGTTGTCAAAGTGGCCCCTAAGCATACTGTGGGAAATCTCTTTAAGGACATTGACTCTAAGGTGACTCATAAACACGATAAATATAAATCCAAGCAAAATCACATTGATTCTTCGTCTGAAATAAAAACGCCAACTGTAAGCGAAAGTTCTGTGGACTTGGAGAAACCTCAAAAATCTAGGCAATTTATAGCAAAGGACCCATCTGCTGACCCCGGTCCCAGTAAACCAAGTAAAGCATTCGGCAAAGATGAAACCAAACATAAGATTTACCCAAAGAGACGTCAATCATCGGTTTCTTCTTCAACCGTATCAAGTAAGCCAGTTTCTCCGAAGTCGCGTTCCAAGTCGGAGCATAGCAGATCGGGCCCTTCCTGCAATGCGCCCTCCTCTCCGAGAATCCGTAAACCGAAAGGTAAAACTCCACTGCATCGCTTGTCTGAGGACCTGGGCGTCAGTGCCACTGATGAGGAAGATGAGTCACAGTTCACTGCTTTTATTGAAAAGTCGAAACCGCAGTCAAGTCGACGTGTTAAAAGTCATCGGGTCATGGAACCTCCACAGCTGTCCGTTAGAAGAGCCAAATTCATCAAAGACTCTAAGAGCGGTACGAGTCTTCACCGCCTGATGAAACAGCGAGAGAATGTCATTGATACAATCACGGAATCAACCGTTGAATCTAAAGACGGCAAGACTGTGAAGCGTAAAAAGGTTAAACGAACCATCCAGTCGACTGAAGAGAAAGTCATCTCAGTAAAGAAGCCGAAAAATAATAAATTAGCTTTAAATGGTAAGAAAAAGAAGGGCAGTGCTGATGGTGGAATTACAACTCGACACCAATGGAAAACTCATTGGCAGTCCGGAAACCCGAAGCATTGGACGCAGTCCGAAGGAGAGGACGAGGACGACGTTGTTATGGTTGAAGATGAGGAAGCCTCCGATGGGTCGATAAGTAGCAGTGTGGAAACACAGGAATCTCCTCCCATAAAGACAAATCATTACAAACATAGTCAGCATAAACATAACCGCAGGAAACATGGGAAGAAGCTTGTCATTGATGAACCTTCCAGCACTTCGGAAGTTAACGACAAATGTGAAAGTGACGCTGAAGTCCTGACAGAGGAAGATATCGTTGCTGATAAAATATCTGTTGTGGAGAGTATTCCTAAGACAGACGAAGATATGGATGATACGTTGGAAGCTTGTTGCGATGATGAGTCCGCAGATAGGGAGTCCGCGAATGAGAGCGATAAGACCGACATCTACAACTTCGGGAGTAAGGAGGACTCCCCAGAAACTCCCGATGCTGCCGTTATTGAGTGCGTCGCCGATATAGAAATCGCCAACAATAACCAGTCTCTAGCGGGCCAACTGGAGGAGGTGGTGTGCGATGGGAGCGACGAGTTGACGGCTAAAATATCGGCGGACGTCTGCGAAGCGCGAGTAATAATCGAAGGTAAACAGACCATTGCAAGGAATGTGGTGGTTTCCGAGGGGCCGATCAAGAAACGGATCAGCAAAGAGTACCGAAGTTCGCACATGGAGGAGTTGAAACGTCGGGAATCCTTGCTGATTTGCTCGTCGGATTGGAATGGTCCGCGTGACGGAGTCTGTCTGTCGGCCGACGATCTCACCCATTCCATGGGTCGCATCCTCTCTCCAATATCCGCCCCGCCCGCCACCAACCCCTTCCCCCAACCCGCGATCGACCCCCAACGCAGAACGGTTCAAACGAAGGAAACCACAGCTTATCCAATGCCGCCGATCTTCGCAGAACCAGCTCAACCGCTCCACGTGGCCACGAACCTCGCGGAACCCGCCTTCGTAACGCTCGCCAACGACTCAGCAATGGGAACGATCACGCGCATAGTAAACACTAATTACAAAGGTGTTACTAAGCAACTCAATGACGCCTCGAACCCGGTCCCTGTTGACAAGGACACCGCAGCCCCGCAGCTTATATCAGTTATTACTACTCAGTATCAGTCGGGAGATAAAGCAATGCAGTATAGTAACTCAATAGAGAGCGTTAAACCCACCTACCCTGATATGAGCCACTTCCTGGCTCCCCGTCTCTCCCCCCTATCCCCCGCTATTTCCCCCCTCCACTTCCCCCTTCCGACCTACATCGGCTACCATCGCCCCCTAGCGCCGGGCTCTCGATTCCAGTACCAGGCGGACGCTGCCTACATGCTGCGTAGCGGGGGCGGCGGTCCCACTGGTGCCCCGCTCTACGGGCGGGACGGTTTCGGGGGTTACGTGTTGGGCGGGGGGGCGCCCCCAAGCGGCATCGAGACGAAGTCGGCGCAGACGGCGTTGGCGAGTCCCGAGTTGGTGCAGCATCTGCTGAGACGGACGTCCCCGTACGGTAAACCGGCGGAGATAGGCGCACCGCCAGTCGCGACGACGCTGTGGAGTCCAGCTACCTTCGCCGTATCCGACGCCACCCCGGTGACCACCCAGCATTCTACCGTCGCCAGGGCAACCCCTGTAAACAAACCAGTTATTGAACAAACCGGAGCGCCGGAACCCCTTCAGAACGACATTGTAGAACAGCGGATCCATTACGTTTACAATCAATCTACCACGGCAATGGGCGGAGATATAATCAACGCCGACCCACTGCTGTTGCGCTATCCTGTTATTTGGCAGGGCAACTTGGTTTTAAAGAACGACTCGGCGATGGTGCAGATGAATTTTATCCACGGTAACTTAGAATTAGCTAAGAAGGTTTTGTCCGAGACGGTTTCGTTGAAAATATTCCAGCGGATGCGGTTGGAGGACAGCCAGTTGGAAGGAGTTATTCGTAGGATGTCGGCAGATGAGGAGTACTCCTTGCTGATGGGTCTGCCGTGCGGATTGACGCCTACCGAGATGCGAGACCAGACCAACCTGCTGCACTCTGGGTTCATCACCTACCTCCTGGAGAAACAGGCCGCCGGTATCATCAATGTGCCGCTAGAGGGCGTCGATGATCACGATCTGCCGCATCTTGTTCTCCATATCTTCCCGCCCTGCGGCTTTACGCAGTCGCAGTTGGCGCGCCATTCACCCGATCTGCAAGCGCGCGTCAGCGGGAAATCCCATCTTATGTTCGTGATCGCGCCTGCCACTATCACTTAATAAACCTAGTAAATGTTGGATTTAATATGAACTATTATAATTTTGTTCGTAATGTGGAACTTCAGTGTAACTTTAATTAATGTATGTCGTCCTTTTAGGTTTACGGTGTTTTTATGGCTTTGCTTTCTTACCAAACCAAATTATCTGCGTTTGATGTACCAAATAGGCTGGAGTTTTTCATTCAGGTGATTAGTATGTTTATTATCACCTAAACTGTAAAGCCCCTTGTTCAAATGACCTAAAATAACTTAAAGGATATTTAGTTGCTTTTAAACTGCCTTTTTCAACATTGAGAAAATTTTTCAAAGGTTGAGACATTTGTTAAATTCTGTATCGAATGCAGATTCTATCTTCATTACTGATAATCTCAAATTCCTCCATTGGATATAAGATAAGTGATTTTGTTAAGAAAGGGGAAAATGTGGAAGAACGTCAGTGGCGGTTGAACCAGTGGTGTCATGCTGTACGGTTTTGGTCTATTAGTCCTCTCCAGAAGCGCTAACCAGTTAGCCCCTGCCAGTTAGCTCCTAGATGCTAACAATCTCTTACCCATTTTATATCGTTAAACTTCTAGTTCTATCGAACAGACATTCTAACATGGTTGACACTGGTAAGCCTCTGTTAGAGATATTATATGTAACTTAAGAATGTCGTCTCTTCGGTAAAGGTGGACTAAAATTAGCAAGGGAGTATCGGGGGAGATTGGTTGAACTGGTTCGGCCTGAAGGGCAGATTCTGTACTGGTTCAACCCCCAGTGACATCTCCACAGTTTTTCATCTTCTGAACAAAATATATTTACACCATGCCCCGTAATATAGGACTCCCGGGATCATTTTCAGGTCTGCGACCTCTAACCATTCCATTTGTTGTTGGTGTTGTTGTTTATTCTCACATTGCTTTTTCTCACTTGATATTATGCCACTTTTTTGCTCATTTTTTTAAGAGCCTTGGGCTTGGAATTCGAGATACGGGGTTCAATCCCAACATAATTGTTATGTTTTTCCGAATAAAATATTTCGATTTTGTAAAATTGGTTTATTTGAAACTTTGGTAGTGGTAGTAAGCCATTCAATGAGGAGACCGTTCATGCGTTACTATACGCGGACCTTTGAGCGATTTCGCGATTGTTGCTTTCAATCTTTAGCTACGAGCGTTTAAAAAAGTATCACTGCCGAATTTCACCAGTAGTATGTCAGTTATTCATTATAAACTTATATTGTGTTTCGTTAGTACCGATGGAAAGATGGCATTGTAAGGAATCCAAATATTTAATATAATCTGAGTTTTGCTGAGAAATAGCCGAGATGTATATAGGCGTTCGAAGGTTGCATGTTATTTTCTGCTTGAAGCTATTTTATTATATTTATTGGAAAAATTATACTTATCTCATAAGTAGGTTACCAAAAATGCGATACCAAGGACTTATAGAATATTGTATTTTTTCATGAATAATAATTATTTATTACATGGGAAAATAATTATAACTTTTTCACTATTTTTGAGGTATTTTATTTACCAAGCCCCAGTGAGGTTAATGAAGAAGGGTCGAGAAATATGAAAAAGATTCTACGTTTTTTTCCCATGTAATACGTAATTATTTTCTTAAATTAGTACTTTTATGTTGCTTAATTCCTTAATAAGATAGACTGATATAATAGTGTTACAAAATAAATTGAATTGTGGTCATCAAATTGCTCATATTACTTACTTGCAAATATTCGATGCTCTTTCAACACAAGAAATAAAATTTAAGAGATTCCGCCAAAATTATTTGTTTATTTTGCTTTTTTTTCGCCGGGAAAAAAAGTAAAATCAATGCAATATTTAATAATTATTTAAGA
Source organism: Nemertoderma westbladi (assembly GCA_032718475.1). Classification (NCBI taxonomy): domain Eukaryota; kingdom Metazoa; phylum Xenacoelomorpha; order Nemertodermatida; family Nemertodermatidae; genus Nemertoderma; species Nemertoderma westbladi. The sequence continues at coordinate 196,696 of JAUCBJ010001861.1, read as the reverse complement.
ATAAATAATTTTTTATGAATAATATATTATTATTATTATATAATTTTTATAAATAATAACTATTTACATACTTGTGTGTAAAGTAGCACTTTACAGTGTGATGATCCGAGTGGCTTTGTTTCTCGAACGAACGTTAGTGAGTGAGTGAAAATAAAGCCACGAGGATCAGAACACTGTAAAGTACTTTGCAACAAGTATGTATGTAGTTTTATTCCAAAATGTTAACATTACGAAATTATTGTACATATATATTATAAGTGATAGAAACTGCACAAATTAAATAAGTTGCTGTATAAATAAATGTAAAAATGACATAAATTTGATTATAAATAAGTTAGCTGATATTTATGGTGGCGTTTGGAGCCATGTTAATAATATAGCTACTGGTTATTAATAGCTATACCCCGCCTACCGGTAGGTAATGCAGTAGGCCTATCTGGCTGTCATGCAAATTTCCACCTATTGTTTACCTGGTAACCAATGACGGCGTTAAGTAATGTCCACTAAGGGGACATTACTTAACTGATAACACCAAATACAATACTAAATGTAAATGCCAATATAATGCTGTAATGTCCTCTAAAGTTGTAAATTTCTAAATAACAACTCGCTGTTAATACTAACGGCGTTGAGTAATGTTACAATTTTGGAATAATAATTACTATAATTTTATGAATAAATACTATATTCTAGAAGTCTTTGGCAATACCTTTCCATGTACACTATGTAACACAAAATGTTCCAGAATATGGTGTATTTCTTAAATATAATTAAATAGCCTCCCGCCGATTCGTTGCAAGCGAAAATAAAAAATTCTGACTCACCCTCTAGCTAAGAGTGGGCCGACTCACCCTCTAGCTAAGAGTGGGCCGACTCACCCTCTAGCTAAGAGTGGGGAGGTCAAACTACCCCTGCTTCAAATTTAATGCAATCTCATTAGATTTGTAGACTAATTTTGAGGTGGATGCATGTCACTGAATTACGACACTATATTCCAGGGCATGGTGTGTTATAAACTTAGGTTGCAACATCACATCAACCCCAATTCCTACAATTTTAGACAGTGAACGAACCAAGTTCAATTAAATTTCTCAATGTTATAGTATACGACGAGATCATATCAAGCAACCCCCAGTGCATTGGTGAATACTGTTTATTTGTAATTAATTGGTACTATTTTAGATTATATGGCTATTTGATTTTATCAGAGGCTGAAACAATAACTTTTTTTTGATATCTATTTGGTCGTTGTTATGGACAAAATGTGTCATATTGTGTCTCAATGTGTCACAATTTTTTTATTTTATATACGTACAAGACAGTATACAGAAACGAGGAAATGGAAACGAGAAACGAGGAATTGGAAACGAGGAACGAGAAAATGGAAACGAGAAACATAGTTAGGTAATACTGTAGTAACGCTATGCTGTTTTACTACATCATTTTACATAACAATTTATATGTATTTTAAAATTAAAATGAACACATTTTTCTTAAATTGATACTTTTTCGCTCAAATATACCCCAAAATCGAGAGAAATAGGGAGAATTCTTTCCCCTAGGGCAAAAAGTAATCCATAGGTTTGCATTAATTTTACTTTTTTTCCCTGCGAAATAATTATTGTAAAATAAATATTTTTTTGTGGAATTTCTGAAATTTTATTACATTTGTTGAAAGAGCATCGAAGTTGAAAAGGTTTGCAAGTAATTGTAGCAAAATCCAATCACACACTCAAAAGTTATTGCAACTTTAGTGTCTACAAAGTGTACTCCAAAACGGAACTCAATATCCAATATTGGTTTATTTTGTTAAGCGGCTCTCTAGTTACGTAATAAATATTCGAGAACACTAAATTATTTAACATTGAGTAAGGCAGCATCTGGAGTTGACGAGTATAGTAATTTAAATCGCAGTAACTATATGGAAGCAATATAGTAAAAAACTGCAGTTCAATTTATTATGTAATTAACTATATCGTTCTATCTTTTATTAAGGAATTAAGCAACCAAAAAAAAGTACGGTACCAATTTAAGAATATAACGTATTACATGGGAAAAAAAACATAGGATATTTTTTCCACTATTCTCTAGACCTTATCAACCTCGCTGTCGCTCGGTAAATAAAATGCTTCGAGAATTAATAGTGAACAACTTTTTTCCCATGTAATAAATAATTATTCTCTAGTTTCAATTGACAGAAATGTAGGTGACAATTGCGACCCGATAATTCCGACCCATTCAGAGATCGAATGAAATTTTCATGGGCCGGAATTGTCCGGATCCAGCATAGGACAATTCCGACCGGAAATAATTACAAAATAATAATAATAATAAAAAATAATTTTATTTAACATTACAATGTTTTATTATTCAACATAAGATTGCTGTATCCATGGATATTCTTCGCTCTAGAATCGTTTGCTATGTAATTTTATCGTTGAATAGTATTTTTCGAATTGAATATATTCGGTATCAGTTGCAAGGAACAGTTCCGAGGTCCGCTACCACGTTATCAGTTGCAAGGAACAGTTCCGGGGTCCGCTACCACGTTATCAGTTGCAAGGAACAGTTCCGGGGTCCGCTACCACGTTATCAGTTGCAAGGGACAGTTCCGGGGTCCGCTACCACGTTATCAGTTGCAAGGAACAGTTCCGGGGTCCGCTACCACGTTATCAGTTGCAAGGGACAGTTCCGGGGTCCGCTACCACGTTATCAGTTGCAAGGAACAGTTCAGGTCCGCTACCACGTTATCAGTTGCAAGGAGCAGTTCAGGGGTCCGCTACCACGTTATCAGTTGCAAGGAACAGTTCAGGGGTCCGCTACCACGTTATCAGTTGCAAGGAACAGTTCCGGGGTCTGCTACCACGTTATCAGTTGCAAGGAACAGTTCCGGTCCGCTACCACGTTATCAGTTGCAAGGAACAGTTCAGGTCCGCTACCACGTTATCAGTTGCAAGGAACAGTTCAGGTCCGCTACCACGTTATCAGTTGCAAGGAACAGTTCCGGGGTCCGCTACCACGTTATCAGTTGCAAGGAACAGTTCAGGTCCGCTACCACGTTATCAGTTGCAAGGAACAGTTCAGGTCCGCTACCACGTTATCAGTTGCAAGGAACAGTTCAGGTCCGCTACCACGTTATCAGTTGCAAGGAACAGTTCAGGTCCGCTACCACGTTATCAGTTGCAAGGACCAGTTCCGGGGTCCGCTACCACGTTATCAGTTGCAAGGAACAGTTCAGGTCCGCTACCACGTTATCAGTTGCAAGGAACAGTTCCGGGGTCCGCTACCACGTTATCAGTTGCAAGGAACAGTTCAGGTCCGCTACCACGTTATCAGTTGCAAGGAACAGTTCCGGAGTCCGCTACCACGTTATCAGTTGCAAGGAACAGTTCAGGTCCGCTACCACGTTATCAGTTGCAAGGAGCAGTTCAGGGGTCCGCTACCACGTTATCAGTTGCAAGGAACAGTTCCGGAGTCCGCTACCACGTTATCAGTTGCAAGGAACAGTTCAGGTCCGCTACCACGTTATCAGTTGCAAGGAACAGTTCCGGGGTCCGCTACCACGTTATTAGTTGCAAGGAACAGTTCAGGGGTCCGCTACCACGTTATCAGTTGCAAGGAACAGTTCAGGTCCGCTACCACGTTATTAGTTGCAAGGAACAGTTCAGGTCCGCTACCACGTTATCAGTTGCAAGGAACAGTTCCGGGGTCCGCTACCACGTTATCAGTTGCAAGGAACAGTTCCGGGGTCCGCTACCACGTTATCAGTTGCAACTTTTCACCGCCGCTCTCCTTTCACCGCCGCTCTCCTTTCACCGCCGCTCTCCTTTCACCGCCGCTCTCCTTTCACCGCCGCTCTCCTTTCACCGCCGCTCTCCTTTCACCGCCGCTCTCCTTTCACCGCCGCTCTCCTTTCACCGCCGCTCTCCTTTCACCGCCGCTCTCCACCGTGGTCAGCCAACTGATTTCACTTATTCTATTTATTTTATTAAATTTCGTGCACATTTAACTTCTTTTCGTGCATTTTTATACTCCTTTTATTGAAAATAAAACCGTGATTGCCCCGATTGGGGGTGTAATAAATAACTATTTACATCATTGTGTGCAAAGTAGCACTTTGCAGCGTTATGACCCGAGTTTATTTATGTACCGCAGCGCAGCGCAGCGAGGGAGGTTTACATAAATAAACAAGGGTCATTAACGCTGAAAAGTGACCTTTGCATACAATGATGTATTTAATTTTGTTACATTATCTCAACTTATCAGCGTGCGGTATGTATAGGAATTTATGGATGTGATAAATCATTAATCCATCCTGACTATATTCGACTGAAGTAAACTTAGTCACCGTCTGTGTCCGTCCAGTTTTACTAAACACTGTCCCCATTATCTTTGGTCAGTTTAGTGTCTTTTGTTGTTCTATTGGACGTTTCGCCATAATGGATTACATACACTTTAAACAATTATTTATATACAGTAGCTAGTCCCGTAACTGCAAACTGGATAATAAAGCAGAAATCATTAAAAAAATGGAAATAATACATTCTGGAATACGGTAATTGAAGTTGTTTCCATGTCATTGATTACTTTGCAGCGTTACGAGTAATTCAACGCTGTTAAATCGTAATAGAGTCAAAATTACTAGAACAAGTTGGTAGAATGTTGAAACCATATTAAAAATAATAAGCTTACAATGCAAAAACGAAGAACGCTGTTAAGTTGACATAATGTAACAAAATATATTTTAAAAAAATAAGTAAAATATTAGTGTTCTGGAACACAGACTTGTGTTATTGATTATTATTAATCTGTTAATTATTTTTATTTATTTGGATCCGGACAATTCCGACCCGGACAATTCCGACCTAGGACAATTAATTCTGACCCATGAAAATTTGATTCGATCTTTGAAAGGGTCGGAATTGTCCAAGTCGGAATTGACCGGGTCGGAATTGTCCTGGTCGGAATTGTCCAAGTCGGAATTGACCGGGTCGGAATTGTCCTGGTCGGAATTGTCCAAGTCGGAATTGACCGGGTCGGAATTGTCCTGGTCGGAATTGACCGGGTCGGAATTGTCCTCGACGGAATTATCCTCGACGGAATTGTCCTAGCTTCAGAAATGTAAATATTTTGTTGACTGGTCGAATTTTGGTAAAGTAATATCGAATACATCTCAAAAATATAAGGAGTATCTCAATTATAAAACTAATTATTATTTATTACTAATTTAAGAATTAAATTATGTTTACATATTAAATGGAAAAATAACGTTTTTTGTTTTTTCACCCCGAGAAAAGTTCTTATTTTTTCCCACGTAATAAAATTATTATATTTATTATTTTAAATTAGGTAAAATATAATTGATCAAACGACAGTATTGCAATTATTTGCACAACGGACATAATGGCACAACCCCCAGTATTAGTTGTTGGTCATGACAGACATTTTAGTACCGGTCTGGGAGGTGGATCCCCGCAGCCTTGCACCATCCCCTTAGGTGAGCGCAGGCATAGCGAGTTGGAGCGAAGGAGCGCGAACTGTAGGCGCCTCTGCACACCGCCCAAACACACGCGAGGCCGTGTTCAGGGAACCCCTGCCACCGAGCCACAAGGGTCTCCGCCTTGCACCAGACCCCGTCGGAGGTTCCGACTAGGGGAGTGAAGGAGATCCTACGATCCTCGCTCACCGCACTGTAGTGCGCCTTGTTGACTCGGACTCTCTGCTCCAGGACGGAGTCCAGGGACCGGTTAACATAGAGGGGGTGTCACCGTTTACAATCCCAATGTCGAAAGACGCCATCTTGCTAAGAGATCCGCCCTTACATCCGATCCTAGTCCGACCCTCACCGTTCCCGCGAACGATACCTCCCGAGCATGTCTCATCCGCACCTGCGGCCCTGGATCCCAATCTCTCAGAGTCTGACCGGGAGAAGCACCAGGTCCCTCGTTCACAGTCCCAGGGGCAGTCCCAAATATTGCCGGGATATATTGTTGCAGTAGAGCCGTACTGATCCGCTCCAGGTCGTCGGTTTTTGTCTCCACCACACGACTTATTTGTAATTATGTATAAATTTAAACCAAGGACTTGAATATAGAAGTGTCGTTAGTAAGAATTTCGATATTTTTTATATTTTTATTATTATTATAATGAGTATTCAAACGAAGTTATATCTATGTTATCCAGTAAAAGAAAAATACTATTTCTTCCGCCACTACAACTAGAGAGCGAAAGTCTTTATTATAATACTCGTTTACATAGCAACTAGTGGAGTAAGTAATACTTAATAACACATATCAAAGGTATTAATTATTTTATTTACTTATTTTCTATTTTATTTTATTGTTACTTTTTCGCCCGAATATACACCAAAATTTGGAGAAAAACAAGTACCTTTTTTTCATAGTGAAAAAGCAACCCATAGGATCGCAGTGATTTTACTGTTTATCACGACGAAAAAAGGAAAATAAGTAATTAAAATAATTTTCGTGTAATGCATTATATATGTTGATAACACAAGTAACACCAGATTAACCCCACCATTACCAACCAATTCGTTCCATTCCACCAGATTAACCCCACCACTGCACTGCCAATTATAAACTTATATTTAATATTTCACTTTTCTGGAGAACGTTGACAAATAACCGACACACCGACAGACAAGTCCTCTAGCATATAATGGATCGGTTTTGGCATGTGCCTTGGTGATACTAACTATTTTTTTTAAACCCACCACTCAATAATGAATCAGGAGCTTTCCTATTTCACCAGGGACATTTGGACGGTTTTGGGTGAAACAAAACAGAGCTATCAGTAAGATTATCGCAAGCTTCGCGATAATCGCAAATATCCCTTTGCGATATCGCAAAGCTTATCAGTTATCGCATGTAATAACGTTTAACATAGTACAGAGGAATACCGTCGAGATTTAGATAACAGGTTACAGTATGATCTAAGCACAAAACATACTAAATTGATTGTAAAATTTTGTCATTCATTTGTGAAGGCAGATCGATTTGCACCGTTTTGGCAAATAATTATTTTCTTAGAACTTTATTTTCTCGCTTTGAGATAGATGCGCCTTTTTTTCCTGATTCTAAATATATTTCCATGACTCATTCGACATAGACGGTTTTGGCCTGTTGAGTGTTTGGATCGTATTATTGGTTAAAACTTATCGAATGAATATTCACACGGCAACAAGTATTGTTTGTTCTAGAATTGGGAGCTACTGAAATATTACTTTATTGAGTTACCATTTGTTTTACAACGAACAGACTGCTGCACACTAGTAAATAATGGCAGAATCTTCTTTTAATCCCGTGTTAATGGTGCCTAGTGATGAAGTAGCTATTGGCTCAGTATCCAAAGGAGACAATGTAAGTGCTAAGTTAGCGAGTAGCGACGCCCGACACATTATACATTTTTGGACTGTGGCCGGTAACAGTTCCTTATTTTACTAGCTATTTTTAAGCAATTTTTGAATTAATGTTCTAGAACATCCTGCAGCAAAAATAATATAATATTAATTTTTATGACAGGTAGTATTTGATCTACTGCAGAAGTGTTTTTTTTTATTTTCCTAATTACCGGTATTTTTAAACAGATTTTGACATATTAATCTTGCTAGAATTTTTGGTCTAGCTAGTGTTTTAAATAACATTACGTGCGAACTAGTGCGAGTGGGGGATGAGTAGAGTAGACCCCCTACCACTGAACTAATGGCAAGGAAGGAGTGCGGAACTAGTGGGTAGGGCAGTGTGTGTATGTACTGTTTGTATATATGTTATTTCATTTAATAATACCAAAATATCAGATGGGTGGAATAGAGAACTGACACCCGCGTTGCCCTGCTATGGCACTATATTTCATTGGTTTGTTTCAAGGCGAAATCTGGATTTATCCGTGATATATATATTTCGATATGTAAAATCTTACAGGCTGCTTTTAGTAAAGGGAGGGGCCATAAGAGAACCACTGAGATAAAGAAACCCCAGGTACTGGTTGAGGATATGGATAGACTATTGGAAGACCACGAGACTGCAGACATGCTCTTTATTCTCGGTCCAGAAGAAACGCCCGTATTTGCACACAGGTGACATATTTACAGACATCTAGTATACATTTTATGTCGTAAAATAATGGTAACAGTTCTGTATACGACTATTATTTCTGAAGTTTTATTATACAATGTGTATCGTATATATGTGGGAAATACTTTGCAATTTTTTATCCTAACAAGTGTTTGCAATTTTTATTTGAAAATATCCTAGAACATGTTAGCTTTAGCTATTATCTTAAATTCTTGTGAATATTCTACAACAAATAATAATATTCTAGAATATTTAATAATAAATTCTCAAATATTGCTACAAAAATCTCGTTAGTAGCTAGCGAATTTATTGTAGCTACAGTAGTGCTTTTTTATTAGCTCTAAACTTGATTTTGATTTTGCTATAATTAATTATTAGTGTAGGTCTACGTCATGATTATTTACAAGACTACTGTGAGCGCGGACCTACCGTCACCACGAGGACCTACCGTCACCACGAGGACCTACCGTCAGCACGAGGACCTACCGTCACAACGAGGACCTACCGTCAGCACGAGGACCTACCCTTACCACGAGGACCTACCCTCACCACGAGGACCTACCGTAACCACGAGGACCTACCGTCACCACGAGGACCTACCGTCACCACGAGGACCTACCGTCACCACGAGGACCTACCGTCACCACGAGGACCTACCGTCACCACAAGGACCTACCGTCACCACGAGGACCTACCGTCACAACGAGGACCTACCGTTACCACGAGGACCTACCGTCACCACGAGGACCTACCGTCAGCACGGACCTACCATCACCACGAGGACCTACCGTCACCACAAGGACCTACCGTCACCACAAGGACCTACCGTCACCACGAGGACCTACCGTCACCACGAGGACCTACCGTCAGCACGGACCTACCGTCAGCACGGGCTCTCACTGCTGAGGACACCAAATCTCTGGATGGCACATTCACAAGAATGCTACGCCGGGTTCATTGTGTCAAGTACAATGCACACATCTCCAACCAGAAACTATATAACATTGGAGGTGTCGCATTGGTTCCCCCAAGCTTGACACTAGAACAAAATCGCCTCCGCTTTGCAGGATATTGCTTTCGCCGTGAGGACCAGCCAGTACATAATCTTGTACTTTGGCAGCCTCATGGAGTGAATAAGCATGGTGGACAGCCTATGACTTTCTTGAGACGCATCTTAAAGGACACTGGCCTTGAAGATGCGGATGATCTAGCAAATGTCATGGGTGATAGGGAGTAGTGGAGGCGCAATTTTGTCGACAAGCCAGCACAGCATTCTTAAAAATGCAGGTGCAATGCAGCATGCCGACCCTAGTACTAGTCAGCACGAGGACCTACTTCTCAACACGAGGGCCCATCGTCAGCACGGAGACCTACTGTCAGCACAGGGACCTACCGTCAGCCCGGAGACCTAACGTCAGCACGAGGACCTACTGTCAGCACGAGGACCTACCGTCAGCACTGAAACCTACTGTCAGCATGAGGACCTACAGTCAGCATGGAGTCCTACCGTAAGCACGAGGACCTACCGTCAGCACGGAGACGTAATGTCAGCACGAGGACCTACCGTCAGCACGGAGACCGTCCGTCACCACGAGGACCTACCGTCAGCACGAGGACCCACCGTCAGCACGGAGACCTACAGTCAGCCGAGGACCTACCATCACCACGAGGACCTACCATCACCACGAGGACCTACCGTCAGCACGGAGACCTACCGTCACCATGAGGACCTACCGTCACCACGAGGACCTTCCGTCACCACGAGGACTTACCGAGGACCTACTGTCACCACGAGGACCTACCGTCACCACGAGGACCTACCGTCAGCACGAGAACCTACCGTCAGCACGGAGACCTACCGTCACCATGAGGACCTACCGTCACCACGAGGACCTTCCGTCACCACGAGGACTTACCGAGGACCTACTGTCACCACGAGGACCTACCCTCACCACGAGGACCTACCGTCACCACAAGGACCTACCGTCACCACGAGGACCTCCCATCACCACGAGGACCTACCGTCACCATGAGGACTTACCGAGGACCTACCGTCACAACGAGGACCTACCATCAACACGAGGACCTACCGTCAGCACGAGGACCTACCATCAGCACGGAGACCTACCATCAGCACGAGGACCTACCGTCAGCACGGACCTACCGTCAGCTCGAGGACCTACCATCAGCACAAGGTCCTACCGTCAGCACGGATACCTACTGTCAGCACGGGGACCTAACGTCAGCACGGAGATCTACCGTCAGCACAAGGACCTACCGTCGGCACGGAGACCTAACGTCAGCACGAGGACCTACTGTCAGCACGAGGACCTACCGTCAGCACGGAAACCTACTGTCAGCATGAGGACCTACAGTCAGCATGGAGTCCTACCGTCAGCACGAGGACCTACCGTCAGCACGGAGACCTAACGTCAGCACAAGGACCTACCTTCAGCACTGAGACCTACTGTCAGCACTAGGACCTACCATCAGCACGGAGACCTACCGTCAGCACGGATACCTACCGTCAGCACGAGGACCTAACATCAGCACGGAGACCTACCATTAGCACAAGGACCTACCGTCAGCACGGAGACCTACCATTAGCACAAGGACCTACCGTCAGCTAGAGGACCTACCATTAGCACAAGGACCTACCGTCAGCACGGATACCTACCGTCAGCACGGATACCTACCATTAGCACAAGGACCTACCGTCAGCACGGAGACCTACCATTAGCACAAGGACCTACCGTCAGCACGAGAACCTACCGTCAGCACGGAGACCTACTGTCAGCACGAGGACCTACCGTCACAACGAGGACCTACCGTCAGCACGGATACCTACTGTCAGCACGGGGACCTACTGTCAGCACGGAGACCTACCATTAGCACAAGGACCTACCGTCAGCACGGAGACCTACTGTCAGCACGAGGACCTACCGTCACAACGAGGACCTACCGTCAGCACGGATACCTACTGTCAGCACGGGGTCCTACCGTCAGCACGGATACCTACCGTCAGCACAAGGACCTACCGTCACAACGAGGACCTTCTGTCAGCACGGATACCTACTGTCAGCGCGGGGACCTACCGTCAGCACGGAGACCTACTGTCAGCACGAGGACCTACCGTTGCAACGAGGACCTACCGTCAGCACGGATACCTACCGTCAGCACAAGGACCTACCGTCACAACGAGGACCTACCGTCAGCACGGATACCTACTGTCAGCACGGGGACCTACCGTCAGCACGGATACCTACCGTCAGCACGAGGACCTAACATCAGCACGGAGACCTACCGTCAGCACGGATACCTACCGTCAGCACGAGGACCTAACATCAGCACGGAGACCTACCATTAGCACAAGGACCTACCGTCAGCACGGAGACCTACCATTAGCACAAGGACCTACCATCAGCTCGAGGACCTAACATCAGCACGGAGACCTACCATTAGCACAAGGTCCTACCGTCAGCACGGAGACCTACCATTAGCACAAGGACCTACCGTCAGCACGAGGACCTAACATCATCACGGAGACCTACCATTAGCACAAGGACCTACCGTCAGCACGAGGACCTAACATCAGCACGGAGACCTACCATTAGCACAAGGACCTACCGTCAGCACGGAAACCGACCATCAGCACGAAGACCTACCGTTAGCATGTGGCTATTTTATTCTTATTTCATTTTTGCTATTTATTATTAGATTAATAGTTTACACTCGCTGCCGAAAATATAAGATGTACAAGAATGAGATGTTGCAAAACCTGTCGCAATCTCCTCACAAATACCTCAAAGTGACGCAACCTGGGTACTCGGCTAATGTGTTTAAGATTGTGCTACGGTATATGTATACAGGTAGGTTAATACAATCTTAATGGAAGCAACAGGGGCACTTGTCTCAAAATAAGAAATGTGTCAATAATGTTTATAAGGTGCCATGTTCAATGGTATAGATAACAATTTTAAAAACATTTTATATGCTGATGACATTGAACTAGTTTCGTTATTTCCCAAAGATTTAGTACATTACTAGAATCATGTAATGAGTTTTTAGTTTAGCTTTTCGCTACAGTAAGACTGAAAGCATTTTGATTGGTCATTAGCTAAAGTAGCTAGTAATGGATGTAAGAAAGAAAAGAAAATAGAGGTTAAATAATATTTAGGCGCCATTTTAGGATAACTGCTTGTCTGGAGAAAGCACTGTGAAAATTATTTTCTCGAAAGTTAAGAGTAGGCTCAGTTCCAAGTTTCTGTAAAGAAATAAAATTGTTTGCCCAGAATGGACTCCCTAGTGATTCTGAGAGTACTCCTAAGTCATCAGCAAAGTCTAGATCAGTTAGGTACTTGAACTTGGCAGGATTTCCTCGACTTCTGGAGCCAGTAGTTGGAGTTATCATCACCCAGTCATCATTATGATGATCTAAGGACATGCGTAGAACATAATCAACCACAATTATTGAACAAGAATGGTGCAAGTGTGTCTCCCTGGAGGACGCCCCATAACACTTCAAATGGTTCTGTGTTACCGTCAACAGTAGACACAAATGTTGTCTAACCATCGTATACTGATCTGATTGCTGCAATAATTTCATCAGGAATCCCATATAATGAAAGTATGCTGAATATACGTGAGCGAGAGACTGAATCAAAGGCCTTGAAGAAGTCAACAAAGATAACAGCCAGATGCCTGTCTTTCTTTTTTGATAACTCTTCAATTATCCGTCTAAGTGCCAAAATGGGCTCCATTCTGATTTCCACGGAGCAGTTTCTCAATGGGATCCCTAATGCGATTTAATATAATTCTATTGTATAACTTTGCAGCAATCGAGATCAGTGAGATTCCACGAAAGGATCCAAATAGTGTTAGGTTGCCCTTGTTGGTGGGGGTGGATCTCAGATAAGTTAACTCGGTTCTTAACAACTTAGTTCGTACTAGGGGTAGTTACTAGGGTAGTTCATACTATGGTAGTTTGAACTTGTTCATATGTTCAGTCACTGACACTAATGTTTGATAATTTAATGGATGCAGAAGATCTTGCTCACATCCATGCCAAAGAGGCAACTTTCGAACGCCATTATTTCAACGATCTTTCAACGAAATTCATATGTATTTAGACATTTGGAATCCTTATTGTTAGTTCACCTTTCTATCGAAACAACAAATCCCAGTATAGACTAGGAATAACTGCGGTGTGACTGGTGTAATAATAATATCAACGAGAAGTCCGGCACTTTCTCTATCAAACGCTTTTAGCAGAAAAATCATGGAAGCTGAAATGAAGATTCAATGACCCATTAGCTAGCTGGTCGTGGAGTCTTTCTTTCAAATTTTGAGATATCCAATTATGTTTTGTAGGCAACTTAGGGGGAAGGCGTGGGGGTGGAGATACCTCAATTAAGGCACTATTCCACAAAAGTTCATTTTACCGGTGTAGTTCGTACTTTAGATAGTACTATTATTGACAAATTGACTGGGCATATCATTAGTTCTTACTCGCGAAGTTAGTACTATGTCTAGATAGAACTACCAAGATTGAACTACCATAGTTTATACTACATCTAAGCATACGGCCGCCCCAGGATTACGTACAGATTCTGACGACGTATTTCCAGTGCGGTCTACCCATAAAAGAAGGTCGACCCAGTGGAAACTGGTAGGTAGGCCTACCCATTTAGCTACCATTTAATGGTGCAAGGCAGATATCCGCCCTGTCTAGGCTCTAGGCCCTATTATAGCATTCGTATCGAAACGAAAAGTCCCTTGCCCCAATAATGCTGGGATCGAACCTCCTTAAAGTTGTAAATTCATTGTAACAACTACACCAAGGTGGAACTTAATAAGTGGCACACTTTATGGACAGGATATTATAAAGATCCATTTTGTATCCTCTATAACTCGGTAATAAAGGCATTATTTATATTCTGACGTTATTTCTATATTTATATTAGGCATTATATCTGTAACGGACAGCAACGTGTTCAACTGTCTGGGTCTCTCGCAAGAATTGGGTATACCAGATTTGTACTCAGCCTGTGAGCGTCACATGTTGTCCATGCTGAATACTGCGAACGCCTGTTATCTACTTACAGCTGCTATGAAACTTACAGGACAAGCAGGTTAACAAATAATACCTTGCGCGTATACGTTCTCCTATATTGGCTACAGTATTATTATGATATAAGGTAGGTTAGTATAGGTCATGATATAAATATAAATTTTTTCAATAGGTTTATTATTTCTTATTTCAGATATTTTAAGAATTTTCGACGCGGTAAATTTCTCCCATCGATACAACTTTTCTTTACAGCGTCGATTGGGTTTTAAACACACGAACTTGATTTTACTTGTTTTTACTTTATTAAAAAATAAATTGTATTATAGCTTTTAATTATTACAAATTAGTCGCCATAAAATGCATTAATAATATTTATTATTCTTAAATTGATTACTTTTTCGCCGGGATATATGCGAAAATCGGGAGGAAAAGAAGGACTATTTCCATAGGGAAGAAAAGTTACCCATAGATTCGCATTAATTTTACTTTTTTTCCGGCGAAAAAGTAAATATTTTTGGTGGAAATACTTAAATTGAATTGCATCTGTTGAAAGAGCATTTGAGAAAATGGTTGCACATAATTTGATCAAAATCCATTCACACAGTCAAAAGGCGAAGTCTAAAACGGAACTCAATATCCAATCCATTATTGGTTTATGTAGTTAAGCGACTCTCTTAGTTACGCAATAAATATTCGAGAACACTATATTATTTTAACATTGAGTAAGGCATCATCAGTTTGTTGAAGAGTACAATAATTTGAAGCCCAAATTATATGAAAGCAATATAGTAAAATACTCCAGTTCAATTTATTCTACTCAATATTTTACTCTATTTAATGTATTTTTCTATTTTTATGTTTTACTCTATTCACATGTAGGCATGCCTACGTAGTAGTAGTACGTGATTACATTAGGGACACATTAGTCCTAATTTATTGTAAGTGAAACTGATTTATAATTTAGGATCATGTATGCCGACAATAGAGAATACAATGGTTGATCATATCATAAAGTTTATTTACAAAAACATTCATAATATTATTGGCCCCAATTCTTCATGGAATTGCCTTTCTAAAGACGCGCTAATCACGTTGATTCAAGCGGATGAGATTGGGTTAGAGGAAGAAGACATATGGAGAGCCGTAATGCAGTGGGCCACCCATCAGTTAGGTTAGTGTACTGGGATGGGCTACCCAACAGTTAGGTTAGTGTACTGGGATGGGCTACCCAACAGTTAGGTTAGTGTACTGGGATGGGCTACCCAACAGTTAGGTTAGTGTACTGGGATGGGCTACCCAACAGTTAGGTTAGTGTACTGGGATGGGCCACCCATCAGTTAGGTTAGTGTACTGGGATGGGCCACCCATCAGTTAGGTTAGTGTACTGGGATGGGCCACCCATCAGTTAGGTTAGTGTACTGGGATGGGCCACGCATCAGTTAGGTTAGTGTACTGGGAGGGGCTACCCAACAGTTAGGTTAGTGTACTGGGATGGGCCACCCATCAGTTAGGTTAGTGTACTGGGAGGGGCTACCCAACAGTTAGGTTAGTGTACTGGGAGGGGCTACCCAACAGTTAGGTTAGTGTACTGGAATGGGCCACCCATCAGTTAGGTTAGTGTACTGGGATGGGCTACCCAACAGTTAGGTTAGTGTACTGGGATGGGCTACCCAACAGTTAGGTTAGTGTACTGGGATGGGCTACCCAACAGTTAGGTTAGTGTACTGAGAGGGGCTACCCAACAGTTAGGTTAGTGTACTGGGATGGGCCACCTTAAGAGAGTCATAGTTACTCACCGCCGTTCCCCTGATTTGCCAAACCGTCAGAACGACGGCAGAGCCACCTGCCGTTACTAAGAGCACTCGAATTTCACCTGGTATACGCTCCGCCCCTCGACACGCTTCCAAACATGCACCTTAACACAGTTGGTGTTGGTGTCGTTTCCGGGTGTGTAGATTTCGCTGCCACATGCGGTGTCTCATATGGGCATACCAGCTAGTGTTGTGCTCTGGTATGGCAGGATCCCATTGAGTGCGTGGGTCAGATGTCAACCCTAGTGGAGCATAGTTCACCAGACTCGGCTTTACGTTGGAATTACCGTATTGCAGGTCGGCAATATGCTACTACTGCAGTTGGAGGTGCACACTGGTGTGTTTAAAGGGCAGTGTGCTATAGCTCAGGACCTCCCTACGTTCCATTCAACAGATGTGACCCCCTTGACTGGCTCTACTGACTGGGCAAGTGTGGCTGTCACTCTTGCCAGACCGCAATCGAGTTAACTACGTAACCGTGGATGATGCAGTGACCACGAACCGTAGACCCCAAGCGAGGAGCTATCTAATCCAACGACCGCCTAGAGCTGTAAATCTAACAGCTAGGTTATAGGTTATCAGCAGTAATCGCGGCTCGAGACTGGGGCCACATGTGAGAGGCTGTAGACCACTGAGCCACGGGTAGGACTCAGTGGGCAGCCAAACACACACGACCCCGAGCATAACTCCCATATCAACATAGACTCTCATGTTAACTAATGAAGTTACCATGGTTGGATGAACACCTCTGTCCTTGTGCCATTGCCGCCGCTTTGCTAGGAGTGCCAATCCTATTACCAACTCTTACCACAGGGAGGTGGGCGGTTGGACTTTCTACGCATTACTTCAGTATCATGGAGGGATTCCCCGAAGGGTCAACGTCTTTAATGCGGAGGTGTAGTCAATACCTCACATCCTGGTGCCGCAATTTAACCACTGTCCTTGTCCAAGTGGCACGTTAAACCGACTTACGCGCAGGTTGCTACATCGCAGTTTGCTACCAGTTTGTGGGGTCACCTCGGAGTTGTTAGAGACTGAGACAGCTTGCGCACTCATCCAAGCCCTCACACTCTATTTACCCGAAATACTATCCAGGAAAACGCCTTAGGCACAAGGTCCCTCGGACTGACAGAACCTGAACCCACAGGAAGCCTTGGGCACGAGTCCTTCGGACTAATACCTGTGGGTGCAACATGTGGAGACCTGCATTACGCTATCTGATCAAACCCAACTTCCAGTTAATCCCTTTCCTTGCACAGAGTGCCCAGACAGCCGTGACCGCAGCTTTAGACGTAGGCCAACGTGTTCCCCAACAATATATTATCCTCCCTCGTGGAAAGGGAGACAGATTTATCCACTCTGGCAGTGAGCGGAAACAGACACCATCCAGCAGCTAATGGCTCGGTCAGAGGCCCTTCCATTGGTTTCACAGTGTCACGCTCAACGTGCCTCATATGTTTGCCTAATATCCCTCATATGGGCATCAACTCAAAGAGTTATAGTTTAGTGTACTGAGAGGGGCTACCCAACAGTTAGGTTAGTGTACTGGGATGGGCCACCCATCAGTTAGGTTAGTGTACTGGGATGGGCCACCCATCAGTTAGGTTAGTGTACTGGGATGGGCTACCCATCAGTTAGGTTAGTGTACTGGGATGGGCCACCCATCATTTAGGTTAGTGTACTGGGATGGGCTACCCAACAGTTAGGTTAGTGTACTGGGATGGGCTACCCAACAGTTAGGTTAGTGTACTGGGATGGGCTACCCAACAGTTAGGTTAGTGTACTGGGATGGGCTAACCAACAGTTTGGTTAGTGTACTGGGATGGGCTACCCATCAGTTAGGTTAGTGTACTGGGATGGGCTACCCATCATTTAGGTTAGTGTACTGGGATGGGCTACCCAACAGTTAGGTTAGTGTACTGGGATGGGCCACCCATCATTTAGGTTAGTGTACTGGGATGGGCTACCCAACAGTTAGGTTAGTGTACTGGGATGGGCTACCCAACAGTTAGGTTAGTGTACTGGGATGGGCTACCCAACAGTTAGGTTAGTGTACTGGGAGGGGCTACCCAGCAGTTAGGTTAGTGTACTGGGATGGGCTACCCAACAGTTAGGTTAGTGTACTGGGATGGGCTACCCAACAGTTAGGTTAGTATGTACTGGGATGGGTTACCCAGCAGTTAGGTTAGTGTGTACTGGGATGGGTTACCCAACAGTTAGGTTTGTGTGTACTGGGATGGGTTGCCCAGCAGTTAGGTTAGTCTGTATTGGGATGGGTTACCCATCAGTTAGGTTAGTGTGTACTGGGATGGGTTACCCATCAGTTAGGTTTGTGTGTACTGGAATGGGTTACCCATCAGTTAGGTTAGTGTACTGGGATGGGTTACCCAGCAGTTAGGTTAGTGTGTACTGGGATGGGTTACCCATCAGTTAGGTTAGTGTGTACTGGGATTGGTTACCCATCAGTTAGGTTAGTGTACTGGGATGTCTTACCCATATGTTAGGTTAGTGTGTACTGGAATGTGTTATCCATCAGTTAGGTTAGTGTACTGGGATGGGTTACCCAGCAGTTAGGTTAGTGTGTACTGGGATGGGTTACCCAGCAGTTAGGTTAGTGTGCACTGGGATGGGTTATACATCAGTTAATTTAGTGTACTGGGATGGGTTACCCATCAGTTAGGTTAGTGTGTACTGGGATGGGTTACCCAACAGTTAGGTTAGTGTGTACTAGAATGGGTTACCCATCAGTTAGGTTAGTGTACTGGGATGGGTTACCCAGCAGTTAGGTTAGTGTGTACTGGGATGGGTTACCCAGCAGTTAGGTTAGTGTGTACTGGGATGGGTTACACATCAGTTAATTTAGTGTACTGGGATGGGTTACCCATCAGTTAGGTTAGTGTACTGGGATGGTCTACCCAACAGTTAGGTTAGTGTGTACTGGGATGGGTTACCCAGCAGTTAGGTTAGTGTGTACTGGGATGGGTTACACATCAGTTAATTTAGTGTACTGGGATGGGCTACCCATCAGTTAGGTTAGAGTACTGGGATGGGTTACCCAGCAGTTAGGTTAGCGTGTACTGGGATGGGTTACACAGCAGTTAGGTTAGTGTGTACTGGGATGGGTTACACATCAGTTAATTTAGTGCACTGGGATGGGTTACCCATCAGTTTGGTTAGTGTGTACTGGGATGGGTTACCCAGCAGTTAGGTTAGTGTACTGGTATGGGTTACCCATCTGTTAGGTTAGTTAGTCTACTGGACTCATCCCACTTGGCGATGTCTAATCCAAAAATCTTCATGATAGGAAACTAAAATAAAACATTAATCGAGTTGGGGAGAAAACGATATATTTGTGATCAAAAGATCCTTGTAGAAAATAAAACATTAAGCTGAGTAACCGAATTCTTCTTTAAGGGGTTCACAACCATCCCAGTCATTGGACTGACGAAAACAGAATACGAATGTCGGAACTTCTCACCGACGTATTGCCGTTGATTCGCTTTCTACTTATCGACAGCAATGTGTTTGCCGGTGAGGTCGAACCGACACGACTTATACCCAAGGAGATCGCATTGGAGCGGTACAAGTTAGAAGTGATTCCGATCGAAATACGCAACATAGCCGGAGACCCAAGGATTAGACCGCGATTAATTTACAGGTTATTAATAATTAATGTTAACATAACCAACCACAGGCACAACTTCACGTTATCTCTCTTCCTTCGACCCCAACTCGGTCCAAGATATATTTGCGTCTTTTTTTCCCTCTTATGGATTTCACCCTGATATCAGTCTCTAGATTAGCCTCCTGAAAGCGCCTTCCATTGTGGAGTGAAACCTTCCCACGACTGCTGACAGCTGATCTATGATTGCTTACATTGTTTTGGTTACCATATTACGTTTTAACATATTGTGTGGTCATCGCATAACAACCGGTAGAGTTCCAGTTAATTTTCTACTCGATTTGCTTCTATAATTATTCTCTTTTGTTGTAGAATGTTTCACGATACAGATATTCTGTCAGGAAAGCGACGTCATCTACAGCGGCAGCTGGGCCTTTGGTACGGGAATCTCACACAGCAATGGAAGTTAGTTTATAGAGCATCGCGAGACGGTTACTCAAGCCAATCATTCCATTCCAAGGTACATTAAATATTGGCCTTGCTAACTTCTTGCTAAGTTACTAATGTCCATCCATCTAATTTCCCGAAACTTCCCAAAAATTATAATTTATTAATAATTAATTAATTAAATTTCCAAATAGACCCACTACTGATAGCTATATACAGAGATATAAGTATATCAAATACACGAATTGGGACCTATGCGTAGCACACGTGTGATAAATTTATGTTAATTGTTAACTTTAATGAATTAGGTCTATAAGCCAAATTGTCACGGCTTCCAATTCGAGTTCCGAGGTTCGAATCCGACACCACGCTGAACAGACCCAGTAAGGTCTAAACGCGTACATGGTTTGGAGATATATGAGGTATTAATTTCAATAAAAATTACGCATGTGATGGGATTAGTCCTACAATTGCGCCAATAAAAGATAAGTTATTTTTGTGAAAATCCACTTATAATTCGAGGTTAAGACCCCTAGAACAGTTCCCTATATAATCCATGTAAAATTACAAACACCTCGAAAAACACAGTTTGCCAATAGCAATAATAAGCAAAATGTGATGGATCACCGTTCACACAAAGGCGCAGCGCTGTAGTCCATTCCATATCTGGCTAGTTTCAGCTTGAACGTATTATAAACTAAGACATTTAAGGTTTTCACTTTCATATCACCCTCTAGCGGCAGACTGGAGAACTGCAGACGAATGTGCTTCCAAAAAATATCTAGTTAATGGTTATAGTATATTCCTGCTGATTTTTAGCTTAAACGGAATAGGAACAAGAAATGACGGGACGTTAAGTCTAGTGTGAGTCTGTTGTTCTCGATGGTGTCTGATAGTTTGTAATTTGGTCCTATTGATGCATAAAAAGTTTCAAATTGACAACTTTAAATTCCACAATATAATTAGCATGTTAAAATCGTAACGAAAACAAGGACATTAGTAACTTAATTAGAAACAAGCAAATTTTAGTTTAATAATTTATTCTAATTCTAAAACATTACATGAGGCCAGATGAAATCCAGCTTGTCTATTAATAATATTAGCTACATTTTCAGGTCTATTATTCAGCTCTTAGCAGGTTAATTGTGAGTGTGAATCTCGGTGGGAATGAAAGAGCAGATCGCGTAAGTGAATTTGGTACATACTGAGCCTGACGTAGTTGTTCAACATTCAACTGTGTGAGAGTTTCAACTAAACATAGTGTATTTGGTACATACTGAGCCTGACATAGTTATGTTCAACATTCAACTGTGTGAGACTTTCAACAAAACAAACATTCAACTGTGTGAGAGTTTCAACTAAACAAACATTCAACTGTGTGAGAGTTTCAACTAAACATGGTGTATTTGGTACATACTGAGCCTGACATAGTTATGTTCAACATTCAACTGTGTGAGAGTTTCAACTAAACATAGTGTATTTGGTACATACTGAGCCTGACATAGTTATGTTCAACATTCAACTGTGTGAGAGTTTCAACTAAACATAGTGTATTTGGTACATACTGAGCCTGACATAGTTATGTTCAACATTCAACTGTGTGAGACTTTCAACAAAACAAACATTCAACTGTGTGAGAGTTTCAACTAAACAAACATTCAACTGTGTGAGAGTTTCAACTAAACAAACATTCAACTGTGTGAGAGTTTCAACTAAACAAACATTCAACTGTGTGAGAGTTTCAACTAAACAAACATTCAACTGTGTGAGAGTTTCAACTAAACATAGTGAATTTGGTACATACTGAGCCTGACGTAGTTGTTCAACATTCAACTGTGTGAGAGTTTCAACTAAACATAGTGTATTTGGTACATACTGAGCCTGACATAGTTATGTTCAACATTCAACTGTGTGAGAGTTTCAACTAAACAAACATTCAACTGTGTGAGAGTTTCAACTAAACATGGTGTATTTGGTACATACTGAGCCTGACATAGTTATGTTCAACATTCAACTGTGTGAGAGTTTCAACTAAACATAGTGTATTTGGTACATACTGAGCCTGACATAGTTATGTTCAACATTCAACTGTGTGAGAGTTTCAACTAAACATAGTGTATTTGGTACATACTGAGCCTGACATAGTTATGTTCAACATTCAACTGTGTGAGACTTTCAACAAAACAAACATTCAACTGTGTGAGAGTTTCAACTAAACAAACATTCAACTGTGTGAGAGTTTCAACTAAACATAGTGTATTTGGTACATACTGAGCCTGACATAGTTATGTTCAACATTCAACTGTGTGAGAGTTTCAACTAAACATAGTGTATTTGGTACATACTGAGCCTGACATAGTTATGTTCAACATTCAACTGTGTGAGAGTTTCAACTAAACATAGTGTATTTGGTACATACTGAGCCTGACATAGTTATGTTCAACATTCAACGGTGTGAGAGTTTCAACTAAACAAACATTCAACTGTGTGAGAGTTTCAACTAAACAAACATTCAACTGTGTGAGAGTTTCAACTAAACAAACATTCAACTGTGTGAGAGTTTCAACTAAACAAACATTCAACTGTGTGAGAGTTTCAACTAAACATAGTGTATTTGGTACATACTGAGCCTGACATAGTTATGTTCAACATTCAACTGTGTGAGAGTTTCAACTAAACAAACATTCAACTGTGTGAGAGTTTCAACTAAACATAGTGTATTTGGTACATACTGAGCCTGACATAGTTATGTTCAACATTCAACTGTGTGAGAGTTTCAACTAAACAAACATTCAACTGTGTGAGAGTTTCAACTAAACAAACATTCAACTGTGTGAGAGTTTCAACTAAACAAACATTCAACTGTGTGAGAGTTTCAACTAAACAAACATTCAACTGTGTGAGAGTTTCAACTAAACAAACATTCAACTGTGTGAGAGTTTCAACTAAACAAACATTCAACTGTGTGAGAGTTTCAACTAAACATAGTGTATTTGGTACATACTGAGCCTGACATAGTTATGTTCAACATTCAACTGTGTGAGAGTTTCAACTAAACAAACATTCAACTGTGTGAGAGTTTCAACTAAACAAACATTCAACTGTGTGAGAGTTTCAACTAAACATAGTGTATTTGGTACATACTGAGCCTGACATAGTTGTGTTCAACATTCAACTGTGTGAGACTTTCAACTAAACAAACATTCAACTGTGTGAGAGTTTCAACTAAACAAACATTCAACTGTGTGAGAGTTTCAACTAAACAAACATTCAACTGTGTGAGACTTTCAACTAAACAAACATTCAACTGTGTGAGAGTTTCAACTAAACATAGTGTATTTGGTACATACTGAGCCTGACATAGTTATGTTCAACATTCAACTGTGTGAGAGTTTCAACTAAACAAACATTCAACTGTGTGAGAGTTTCAACTAAACAAACATTCAACTGTGTGAGAGTTTCAACTAAACAAACATTCAACTGTGTGAGAGTTTCAACTAAACATAGTGTATTTGGTACATACTGAGCCTGACATAGTTATGTTCAACATTCAACTGTGTGAGAGTTTCAACTAAACAAACATTCAACTGTGTGAGAGTTTCAACTAAACAAACATTCAACTGTGTGAGAGTTTCAACTAAACAAACATTCAACTGTGTGAGAGTTTCAACTAAACATAGTGTATTTGGTACATACTGAGCCTGACATAGTTATGTTCAACATTCAACTGTGTGAGACTTTCAACAAAACAAACATTCAACTGTGTGAGAGTTTCAACTAAACAAACATTCAACTGTGTGAGAGTTTCAACTAAACATAGTGTATTTGGTACATACTGAGCCTGACATAGTTATGTTCAACATTCAACTGTGTGAGAGTTTCAACTAAACATAGTGTATTTGGTACATACTGAGCCTGACATAGTTATGTTCAACATTCAACTGTGTGAGACTTTCAACTAAACAAACATTCAACTGTGTGAGAGTTTCAACTAAACAAACATTCAACTGTGTGAGAGTTTCAACTAAACATAGTGTATTTGGTACATACTGAGCCTGACATAGTTATGTTCAACATTCAACTGTGTGAGAGTTTCAACTAAACAAACATTCAACTGTGTGAGAGTTTCAACTAAACATAGTGTATTTGGTACATACTGAGCCTGACATAGTTATGTTCAACATTCAACTGTGTGAGAGTTTCAACTAAACAAACATTCAACTGTGTGAGAGTTTCAACTAAACAAACATTCAACTGTGTGAGAGTTTCAACTAAACATACATTCAACTGTGTGAGAGTTTCAACTAAACATAGTGTATTTGGTACATACTGAGCCTGACATAGTTATGTTCAACATTCAACTGTGTGAGAGTTTCAACTAAACATAGTGTATTTGGTACATACTGAGCCTGACATAGTTATGTTCAACATTCAACTGTGTGAGACTTTCAACTAAACAAACATTCAACTGTGTGAGAGTTTCAACTAAACAAACATTCAACTGTGTGAGAGTTTCAACTAAACAAACATTCAACTGTGTGAGACTTTCAACTAAACAAACATTCAACTGTGTGAGAGTTTCAACTAAACATAGTGTATTTGGTACATACTGAGCCTGACATAGTTATGTTCAACATTCAACTGTGTGAGAGTTTCAACTAAACAAACATTCAACTGTGTGAGAGTTTCAACTAAACAAACATTCAACTGTGTGAGAGTTTCAACTAAACAAACATTCAACTGTGTGAGAGTTTCAACTAAACATAGTGTATTTGGTACATACTGAGCCTGACATAGTTATGTTCAACATTCAACTGTGTGAGAGTTTCAACTAAACAAACATTCAACTGTGTGAGAGTTTCAACTAAACAAACATTCAACTGTGTGAGAGTTTCAACTAAACATAGTGTATTTGGTACATACTGAGCCTGACATAGTTATGTTCAACATTCAACTGTGTGAGAGTTTCAACTAAACATAGTGTATTTGGTACATACTGAGCCTGACATAGTTATGTTCAACATTCAACTGTGTGAGACTTTCAACAAAACAAACATTCAACTGTGTGAGAGTTTCAACTAAACAAACATTCAACTGTGTGAGAGTTTCAACTAAACATAGTGTATTTGGTACATACTGAGCCTGACATAGTTATGTTCAACATTCAACTGTGTGAGAGTTTCAACTAAACATAGTGTATTTGGTACATACTGAGCCTGACATAGTTATGTTCAACATTCAACTGTGTGAGACTTTCAACTAAACAAACATTCAACTGTGTGAGAGTTTCAACTAAACAAACATTCAACTGTGTGAGAGTTTCAACTAAACATAATGTATTTGGTACATACTGAGCCTGACATAGTTATGTTCAACATTCAACTGTGTGAGAGTTTCAACTAAACAAACATTCAACTGTGTGAGAGTTTCAACTAAACATAGTGTATTTGGTACATACTGAGCCTGACATAGTTATGTTCAACATTCAACTGTGTGAGAGTTTCAACTAAACAAACATTCAACTGTGTGAGAGTTTCAACTAAACAAACATTCAACTGTGTGAGAGTTTCAACTAAACATACATTCAACTGTGTGAGAGTTTCAACTAAACATAGTGTATTTGGTACATACTGAGCCTGACATAGTTATGTTCAACATTCAACTGTGTGAGAGTTTCAACTAAACATAGTGTATTTGGTACATACTGAGCCTGACATAGTTATGTTCAACATTCAACTGTGTGAGACTTTCAACTAAACAAACATTCAACTGTGTGAGAGTTTCAACTAAACAAACATTCAACTGTGTGAGAGTTTCAACTAAACAAACATTCAACTGTGTGAGACTTTCAACTAAACAAACATTCAACTGTGTGAGAGTTTCAACTAAACATAGTGTATTTGGTACATACTGAGCCTGACATAGTTATGTTCAACATTCAACTGTGTGAGAGTTTCAACTAAACAAACATTCAACTGTGTGAGAGTTTCAACTAAACAAACATTCAACTGTGTGAGAGTTTCAACTAAACAAACATTCAACTGTGTGAGAGTTTCAACTAAACATAGTGTATTTGGTACATACTGAGCCTGACATAGTTATGTTCAACATTCAACTGTGTGAGAGTTTCAACTAAACAAACATTCAACTGTGTGAGAGTTTCAACTAAACAAACATTCAACTGTGTGAGAGTTTCAACTAAACATAGTGTATTTGGTACATACTGAGCCTGACATAGTTATGTTCAACATTCAACTGTGTGAGACTTTCAACAAAACAAACATTCAACTGTGTGAGAGTTTCAACTAAACAAACATTCAACTGTGTGAGAGTTTCAACTAAACATAGTGTATTTGGTACATACTGAGCCTGACATAGTTATGTTCAACATTCAACTGTGTGAGAGTTTCAACTAAACATAGTGTATTTGGTACATACTGAGCCTGACATAGTTATGTTCAACATTCAACTGTGTGAGACTTTCAACTAAACAAACATTCAACTGTGTGAGAGTTTCAACTAAACAAACATTCAACTGTGTGAGAGTTTCAACTAAACATACATTCAACTGTGTGAGAGTTTCAACTAAACATAGTGTATTTGGTACATACTGAGCCTGACATAGTTATGTTCAACATTCAACGGTGTGAGAGTTTCAACTAAACAAACATTCAACTGTGTGAGAGTTTCAACTAAACAAACATTCAACTGTGTGAGAGTTTCAACTAAACATAGTGTATTTGGTACATACTGAGCCTGACATAGTTATGTTCAACATTCAACTGTGTGAGAGTTTCAACTAAACAAACATTCAACTGTGTGAGAGTTTCAACTAAACAAACATTCAACTGTGTGAGAGTTTCAACTAAACATACATTCAACTGTGTGAGAGTTTCAACTAAACATAGTGTATTTGGTACATACTGAGCCTGACATAGTTATGTTCAACATTCAACTGTGTGAGAGTTTCAACTAAACATAGTGTATTTGGTACATACTGAGCCTGACATAGTTATGTTCAACATTCAACTGTGTGAGAGTTTCAACTAAACATAGTGTATTTGGTACATACTGAGCCTGACATAGTTATGTTCAACATTCAACTGTGTGAGAGTTTCAACTAAACAAACATTCAACTGTGTGAGAGTTTCAACTAAACATGGTGTATTTGGTACATACTGAGCCTGACATAGTTATGTTCAACATTCAACTGTGTGAGACTTTCAACTAAACAAACATTCAACTGTGTGAGAGTTTCAACTAAACATAGTGTATTTGGTACATACTGAGCCTGACATAGTTATGTTCAACATTCAACTGTGTGAGAGTTTCAACTAAACATAGTGTATTTGGTACATACTGAGCCTGACATAGTTATGTTCAACATTCAACTGTGTGAGAGTTTCAACTAAACATAGTGTATTTGGTACATACTGAGCCTGACATAGTTATGTTCAACATTCAACTGTGTGAGAGTTTCAACTAAACAAACATTCAACTGTGTGAGAGTTTCAACTAAACATAGTGTATTTGGTACATACTGAGCCTGACATAGTTATGTTCAACATTCAACTGTGTGAGAGTTTCAACTAAACAAACATTCAACTGTGTGAGAGTTTCAACTAAACAAACATTCAACTGTGTGAGAGTTTCAACTAAACAAACATTCAACTGTGTGAGAGTTTCAACTAAACAAACATTCAACTGTGTGAGAGTTTCAACTAAACAAACATTCAACTGTGTGAGAGTTTCAACTAAACAAACATTCAACTGTGTGAGAGTTTCAACTAAACATAGTGTATTTGGTACATACTGAGCCTGACATAGTTATGTTCAACATTCAACTGTGTGAGAGTTTCAACTAAACAAACATTCAACTGTGTGAGAGTTTCAACTAAACATGGTGTATTTGACAACTAATTTTGATGCCAATCCAATTCTTAATAATATTAATGAATATTAAAATGCTAATATTAACTTATATTAAAGGCTGACGGGTACATGCCGACTATTACTATAGTCCTCGGTAACAATGGGAACGTTTGCGGCGGATTCACTGACGTCGCCTGGTCCACCAAGATTAGCCGACGCACTCAGCAACATCGCGCCTCCAACCAGTCCTACCTCTTCACGCTGAACAACGGGGAGGGAACGCCACCGATGAAGTTCCCCATCCAGATGAAGAATTTCGCGACCATACACCACTCCGGCTACGGGCCGGTATTCGGTGCCGGACCCGATCTGGCGATCGCCAACAATTGCAACACAAACAGCCGAAGTACGAGTATCTTCCCTCATTCATACAGCGCTCAGCAACAAAGCCCAATTATTCTCATGGGTAACACTCACTTCCCCGTCAAAGACTACGAACTCTTCACATTGGAGGGTAGTGTCAGAGATCTTAGTTTCGGAATCGATTGAACTGCCAAAATCTGTTGATTTGGTAACATTTATGCACTTGTAACAACCACTTAATTTGTTTGTCTTTGCTGACGCGGCGATATCAGAAAGCAGCAACATTAGATAATTTGGAATTATTACTGTCCCATATGTATGTAGGTATAGGAAGCACTCGCTATCTAGAATAGGACAAAAACTTTTTAGTTATTTAAAAATTCGGTGCAATTAGATGGGATTTCTAGAATATACATAGTCATCACTACTAAAGTGAGGTTTCAAGGGTATTCATTCTTTCTGCCGCTGATATACACCATAACCCTTAATACAACAACCATTTTTAGGGGGTCGGAGCCCCCCCCCCCCCCCTAATTTTTTTCAAATTTCAATAAAATGCTACGAAATTTGGTATGATGATAGATCGACACCTTTTCTTACTTGTGGCCTGGTCGGATTTTTTAATTGATGAGCTATTTCGATACAACAATCCGTTAAAAATCGTCTATTTCGCAATAATTAGCCACCTCCGTCAGCTTTATTTTTCGTCTTTGGAATGAAATCTAGATATCATTAGAACCGCCTTCATCTGCAGATTCTGAATCTGAAACCCGTTGAAAATTTCGCCAAGAACTTCCGAAGATATTATCAAAATACCAAGGTTTAAATTTTTGTGACGTTAATCGCTATAATTCTAATGTTTTTTTTACTCAATTCTAGAATATTAATTATCGGTAATGAAAAAACAAGATGGAGAGTTTTAAACGCTCAGCTTAAATAATAATTAATATTCTAGAATAAAGACAACAAAACATCAGAATTATAGCGATTTACGTCTCTGAATTTACACATTAGTATTTTGATAATATCTTTACCAATTTTTGGTTAAATTTAAAACGGGTTTCAGATTCGGAATCTACAGACGAAGGCGCTTCGAATGATATCTAGATTACATTTCAAAGACGTAAAATAAAGTTGCTAAATAGACTTTTGTTAAGGGATTGTTGTATGAAAATAACTGAGAAAATTGAAAAATCCGGCCAGGCCACCAGTAAGAAAAGGTGAGGATCTATCATCATACCGAATTTCGTAGCATTTTATTGAAATTTGAAAAAAATTAGGGGGGGGGGGGGGGGGGGCTCCGACCCCTTAAAAATGGTTGTTGTATTAAGGGTTATGGTGTACTATAAATTGCACAAAAAACATACAAATGGTAATTTGAATATTGTGGATTGTGGATAAAAGAGTAAAGTACTGAGTGAAAAGTCAATAAATTTTCCTTTTTCTGTGATTTGTTTTGGTTCAGAGATTTTATCAAGTCGACAATAAGAATTTATTTTTATAAGATGCCGAGAACGACGATTTTGATTTTCTGTTCTAATGTCGAGTGGCACAGACTTACAGACTGCAGGGGATTGGTGTCATTGAGAAGGGTCTGAATATTGATGTGCGAATTTAGCAATCTTGTGTCGTCATCGGCAAATACAGTGGTCAGTAAGTCACGATTGGAAGGTCATTAATACAAATTATATATAAAGTATGGGGGCAGGACAGAGCCCTGTGGAACGCTGCAATGTAAGGGTAGAAGAGTCGGTTGGATATTATTGATCGAAACAAACTGGTTACGATTAGCAAGAAAGTCTGAGAATATATGTAATGGGGGGCCTCTGACACCGAAGGCTTCAAGCTTCTGTAAGAATCTTGTGGTCCACGGTGTCAAAGGGTTTTTTCAGATCAATATATACGGCACAATGTGAAGTAGACAATATTGAGATGAGGAAATAATATTGTACTTGGCGAGGTGTGTTTGTAATTTATCGTTAAGAATTTGTTCAAGAATTTTACTGAGAATAGATAGAGGGAAATGGGGGTAATTGTCGGATCAGTTATGTCATCGAAGGAATCCGGAAAGAAACCGTGGATAATAGAAAGATTAAAAAGGTTGTATAACTGGTAAGAAGCGGTTCGGCTGATAGTCTTATAAGTTTTGGTGGAAAAGGGTCATTGAAGCTGCAATTTAATTTAAGGTGGAGAATTTTGTATTGTATCTCAATTTGAGATGTTTCAGAGAGGGGAAAAAGAATTCGCGCGAGTGTGAGAAATATGACGAAGGGGGGGGGGGGGGGGGGGGGGTAGTCCTGTGGGGTAGCGTAGCTTATGACACATGTCTTCTATATATCAAATTCCCTGACTTTTCCCTGATTTGCCCATTTCTTTTACAAGAATTCCCTGTGTATTCTAGGTGACTGGCAACCCTGGTTTTGTCGGTATATTTGATGTGCTAATTTTTGTGATGTTTTTCTGAAAAGTGTAGAATTTAGAGCGGAGGGGTATATATATCAGTGTAATAACCTGTTATTGAGTCAATTAACTCTCCACAACAATCAACCTTCCATTCATTATTCGACGGAATTGTATTACACATATTGTAATTTGTTACAAAAGATAAAAGGACCCCTACAGTCGGCAGCAGGGCTGTAGGCCATGGATAGGCGGAAGGTAATCAACCAACGGCTAAACATGCTGACAAGGTCGGCGGAAGGTAATCAACCAACGGCGACCTACTGCGAAGACGCTTGTAGGAGTTGCGACCACAAGCGGTTTACTCTCCCAACTGAAAGATATGAGTATGAGAAACCTCTAGGAGAAATACCGGCTCGGTCGTCGCCCGGGTCAACACTTGGCTACTGGAACAGAAGACAGAGAAGAAAGAAGAACCAACCTGTTGAAATGTAAAACGACACTAAAGATTGCTACAATGAACACACACACGCCGAAAGCACATAGCAAACAGGGTGACATGGTTGCTCTGGCAATGGAATATAACATCGACATCATCTGCATCCAAGAACATCGGATTTGTCATGAAGACACTGCCATAAAGTACAATGACATTGGAAATGGATGGACGTTAGTAACAAGCTCAGCAGTAAGAAACTCGGCCAATGCATCAATTGGCGGAGTAGGAATTCTGCTAAGCCCAGTTGCACTTAAAACCCTAAACAACATCGAATCTATAAATTCCAGGGTTATGATCGCAACATTTGATGGGAATCCCAAGACAACAGTTATATGTTGCTACAGTCCAACCAATGCCTCAGAGCCAGAACAAGCAGTCAAGTTTTATGAAGAACTGACTGGACTTATAAACGACATTCCGAAACACAATGTTAAAGTCATTGCTGGTGACCTGAATGCGCAAATAGGCCCAGTAGACATCAAGGGTTACACCTATAACACCAGTTCTAACAGAAATGGGTACTTACCTTTAGACCTAATGGAAGAATGTGAATTGATACCAACAAACAACACATTCTAAAAGAGTAAGGGGAAGCTATGGACCTTTCAATACCCTAATGGAACCAAAGCACAACTGGATTACATCCTTATAAACTAAAAGTGGAGAAACAGCATGATCAACTGCGAGGCATACAGCTCGTTCAACCTAATTGGTTCGGACCACAGAATTGTGACTGCAGAGATCAGACTCAGTTTGAGAGCCAGCAAACCCAGGACAAGCAAGCAATTCAACTATGACTGGGAGAAACTCAGAACTGACAATGCAGTAAAGGATGCTTACACAGTAGAAGTTCAAAATCGCTTTGAAGCACTTCAGTCAATGGATGAAGACCAGTCCACCGATTCAATATACCAGAA
Organism: Nemertoderma westbladi; assembly: GCA_032718475.1. Classification (NCBI taxonomy): domain Eukaryota; kingdom Metazoa; phylum Xenacoelomorpha; order Nemertodermatida; family Nemertodermatidae; genus Nemertoderma; species Nemertoderma westbladi. Next base: position 164,602 of record JAUCBJ010001861.1, on the reverse strand, counting down.
TATAATAACAGCCCACAAGGAATCAGCTAAGAGGCATATCCCCTAGAAACCCAAACGAAAACAGTATGTGCCATGGCAAAACTCTGAGGTTACTTGTAAGAGAGAAGATCTTAAGATAGCCTACAAAGTTAAAACCGAACAACCAACAACAGAAAACATTAACAGGGTTGAGAAAGCTAAGGACGATCTTAAATTGGCCTACAACATCAGCAATGAAAAGTACATACAGGATAAAATTGAAGCAATTACAACTGCTCACATACAGCAACAATCAAGACTTACCTGGCAAACTGTAAATGAGGTATCTGGTCGGAAAAGTTGTGCAAAGGGGCGCCTCAAAGCCGATAGCTCTGAAGAACGTGTTGGGAAGTGGAAAAATCACTTCAGCAACTTGCTTGGGCAGCCACTAAACATCGAGGTCAGCCCTACAAGGGAAATATATGACAAGACACTACCTATAGAAACAGGGGACTTCACACCTGCCGAACTGCAAAGAAGCATTAAAAGCATGTCCAATAATAAAGCGAGTGGATTAGATGAAATCCCTGCGGAGGTATGGAAAACAGGAGTGCTAAACAGACCATTATTGAATGTTTGCAACCGGATGTTAAAAGGGGAAAAGCCACCCCAATTTGGACTAAAGGTCAACTAAAGCCTCTCCCCAAGAAAGGAGACCGCGGTATACCAACAAACTATCGTGGGATATGTCTGCTTGTGGTAGCTGCCAAAATATACAATAAAATGATTCTATATAGGATTAGGCCTCACATAGAGAAACTACTGCGTAAGAGCCAAAACGGATTTCGACCAAGTAGATCAACAATAGCTCAGATACTTGCACTACGGAGACTGATTGAAGGAATTAAGTCAAAGAATCTCCCCGCAGTCATGACTCTCGTGGACTTCAAGAAGGCATTCGACTCCATCCATAGAGAAAAAATGCTTGAAATCCTAAGAGCTTATGGAATACCAGAAGTAATTGTTGCTGGCATTGGATTGTTATATTGTGACACAGAAGCGCAGGTACTCTCACCAGATGGTGAAACTGAGTTTTTCTCAATCCTGGCTGGGGTACTGCAAGGTGACACATTAGCACCACTACTATTTGTAATTGTGCTGGATTACGCAATGAGGACAGCCACAAAGGGTGAAGCCCTGGGATTCACACTTCAAGAACGCAGAAGTAGTAGATATCCGGCAACTACAGTCACAGACACCGACTTTGCGGATGACATCGCCCTGCTCTCTAATACCCTAGCAGATGCACAGCTTCTACTAAATAAAGTGGAGAGGGCTGCTAAGGAGGTTGGATTGCATATAAATGCTACCAAGACCGAATTCATGACCTTTAATGTTGATGGAAACTTGACAACCATTGACAATAATCAACTAAGGAAGGTTGACGACTTCCAGTACCTTGGATCATGGATAGAGAGTAGCAAAAAGGACATAGAAGTTAGGAAATCAAAGGCTTGGGTAGCTCTATCAAAAATGGATACCATCTGGAAATCAGATCTCTCCAGGCACCTGAAGACTAAGTTCTTTCGAGCCACAGTGGAAAGTGTATTTTTATACGGGGGTGAGACCTGGACACTGACTAAATCACTTGAACAACGAATTGATGGTTGCTACATATATTGTACAAGCAAAATTGGAATTAAAAATGTCTAAATGATTAGATAAAATATTCCGTTGCTCTGGAAACTGAATTAGGAATTAGTAACTATGTAGAAGTGCGTAGTTCAGTCACTCTATAGTCATTGGTCTAAAGATGATCTGTACCTAATTTGGGGAAAATCCCACCAATAGACCATTTGATGCTATGCAAAATCCTTGATGCTAAGGAAAGAAGCATGGAATTGAAAGTGTTCCAAATAATTAATTTTTATAGACTTTTTTGGTGATATTAGCAAGATAATGTAGAATAAAAACAATTGTTTCGGATGATTTGTGAATCTGTTTTGAGTTACACCCTCTTTTTCACAAGATTAACTGGACTATAGGTAGCATGTAGACTCGTTTTTTGTGGTTATTTATTATATGTCATAATTAATCTTCACTTGTCTTCACAGGGCATATGTACGTTTTTGTTCTAGAATTAGAGTTTGTCGGTACTGTTTCGATACGCGTACCTACCATGCCACATATTTTATAATACCTAGTTTTTGCTACTTTTTTTTAATGTTCTAGAATATGTTAGCTATTTAACTAAAAAATACTTTGTACTAGAAAATTTAAATAAATAGCTATTTTTCAAAATTTTAAATATCATTTTTTTCTTTACTAAGATATGTCTTACATCAAACAGTTACGTTTTGGAGACATGGTAGCTAGTATTTTAGTACTAGTTAGTATTTTTAAAATTATATTTTGCTTTTAATAAAGCTGAAGTATAGTCTCCTCACTATTTAGGTCTCTATTTATATCAATCTTAAAAGTATGCCTGGTAGACATATTAGCTACAAAGCAACAACGTATCACAGAACGTATGCGTAAATGCTGCGTGTAAATAAATCTAGAAAGTTAGGTAACAACAATGTGATGAATTTTATTAATAAATATTCAATAATGTATCGTAATATTGTGTTTTTAAAAATGTTCCAGAAGAATAAATATTTGTTCTAGAACAACTATTTTTCTAAAATAAATAGCTAACGTATTCTAGAACATTATAAAAGTAGCAAAAACTAGCAAGTATAAAAATGTCGTAAGGGTAGGTAGGCGTATCGAAACAGTACAAGTTTGTCTTTATGGCCATTTTGTTCTAGCTAGCATTATAATTCTTATTTTGGTAACTTATGATTACTTACTGCATGGCATTATTTTGACAGTATTAGGCCTACTGTCTATTTCTATTATTTACTAGCTATATCCGGATTTCAATTTTTTATTAATAGATCATCACCTACGCTTATTATACACCATGAACCGTAATATAGTATCATTTTCTGATGACCACCCCCCCCCCCCCCAGATTTTTCTACAAATCTTTATCATATTGCTTGAAATTTGAAACACAACTTATTCCACTCACCGTCGTTGACCCCATGAAGCCGGAATTTTCAATTTTGCCTTTAAATTTTTTTATAAGTGTTTTAAAAAAGTGTCTTTTGCGAAATCGTACCATCCGTATCATTGCCATTCTTCACATTAGTCGTAATTTTATCATATCATTAGAAAGCTTGCGTTGCAAGGATTCGAAATATGTAACAATATCTGAATTTCATTGAGAAACAGCTGAGATATAGGCGTTCAAAGATTGCAAGAATTATCGTTCGCTGAACGCCATTTATTCTATTTAATAAATACACAACGTTCTGGAACGTGTTATTTATTTTATGAGTTGGTAGGCAACAGCAGGGTACCTATCCAATAGATCTATAGTGTAGCTATTCATACTTAAAACAAAATGTTCCAGAACATTGTGTATTTATTAAATAGAATAAATGGCCTTCAGCGAATGATAATTCTTGCAATCTTTGAACGCCTATATCTCAGCTGTTTCTCAATGAAATTCAGATATTGTTACATATTTGAAATCCTTGCAACGCAAGCTTTCTAATGATAATTTATTAGATATTTATAGATTACGACTAATGTGAAGCATGGCCACGATACGGAGGGTACGATTTCGCAAAATACACTTTTATGAAACGCCTATAAAAAAAAATTTAAAGTCAAAATCGAAAATTCCGGCTTCATGGGGTCAACCACGGTGAGTTGAAATAGTTGTATTTCAAGCAATATGATAACGATTTGTAGAAAAATCTGGGGGGGGGGGGGGGGGTCCGTGTCATCAGAAAATGACACTATATTACGGTTCATGGTGTAATTATATAATATATTTTCTAGAACATAATATTTAATGTTCTTAATCACATCTTAAAAAATTAAAAACAAACTTATTTGTTGATTTTATTTTTAAAGTTGTCGGTGGGGTTTTTCATACCTTTATCACTTCGTACTGATCAATATAATTTCCATTACAATGAGAAGTAGAATTGAAGTGAGAATAATGTAGTGTTGATTGTTAAATTGAAACTATTACAGTGGTATATATTAATATTTTATATGTCCCTGAATATACTGTAGTATCTTTATTCAGGTACATCCAACCCCCCCCCCCCCCCCCCCCTAAATTTGTTTACAAATCGTGATAAGATTGCCTGAAATGCTTAGACTTAGATTCAGCATACATTTGTATTTTTGTATTTTCATATAGTATGGGATACTATAAAAGTTCTATAGTTTTAAATTTTTCATTAAAAAATATTATGAAATCAAGAAAACTGTCCGAATTTTATTGAAGTTTGGAATTACCTTTCTTATAAAGCAAGAAGTAGTAGTCGAATCAATCTAGTAAAAAACCCATAAGTAATTTGCAATCAATCCGTACCACATATTTTGGATTCTATATCACATTGTTAATGACCAAAAAAGTCTATAAAATTCTATTTTGCGGATCATATGTTTATTAATGGAAATTCTGGGTAATAGTATTGTAGTATACTTTTCGCCAATAGTATTGCAACTGCATTTATTTTATTTAGCTACACTATAGTATAAACTAAGTTGTTACCAACTAATCTCGGAAAAAATATAGGTAATAAATATAGATAATAAATACCGGCCTCAAAAATAATTAACACTGTATGCGAGCATCGCGTCCTGAATATATACTATGTTCTAGAAGTCGCATCCCGTTTTTAAATATATCAAGTCACGATATATTTAGCTAAAACTGATGTAAAGAAATTATGCAATTCCACTGCAAGGAAATTGTCATGTGTTTGAGGTCGATAAATCCGATGGGCGAGGTTACATCCACCCGTTTAGTAGAGAAGTTGTGTAAATAAACTCCCTGTATTGTACCAGCAAAATTGGTATTAAAAATGGTTAAATGATAAGACAATTTCCGTTGCTCTGGAAACTAAACTGGTAACTATCTTGAAGTCCATTCCTCAGTCAATCGATAGTAATTAGACTAAAGTTTGTCTAAGCCAAGTTTGGAGAAAATCCCACCAATTGCTATGTAAAATCCATGTTGCTAAGGAAAGAAACAGGAAATTGTAAGTGATCTGCAAAATAAAATTTTTCTAGACTTTTTTTGGGGGTATTACCAAGGTAATATAGAATTAAAAAAAAATTGGTTTGGACGAATTGCGAATTTGTTATGGGTTCACCCCCTTTTTTGGTTAGATTGACTTACCTGTTAATTTTTTGTCATTGAATTACGACACTATATTCCAGGATCCAGGACTTTGTGGAATTAAAATAACTTACTATCAAAATAACCACACTCATTTACTAGGCCCATGTGAAGTATACCAGACTTCTGCTGTTATATTTCACTTTGCAGTTTATCCCCATGTGAAGAATACCAGGTTTTCACTAAAACCACAGATTTCAGAAGGGCTGATTCTAACCAAAACAATAAACGAATAAGTATCTATACAGGTTATAAGACAGAAATACGCGCTCTAAACACTTAATAAGGAGAAGTGAGAAAAAATACATAATTCATATATAATATAAAATTCCAATAAAATTTCGACGAAAAGTGAAAACCTGGTATTCTTCACATGGGCGATTTACTAAACCTATATAATCTGATCAAATGTAAAATAGCCAATCTGCCGGACTATTCATCTTTTAAACCACCACTTTATTTTGTGTAAAAATACGGTAGTGTTTCTTCACTTTATTGCACAGACGTGATAAATCACGAAGTCGATGATACTGTAAGTTCGAAAACTGTAGTATGAATATCAAGCTCAACTCCGCTCAAAATGATACAGGAAATACAATTGGAAATTGGAGAGATATTTACATCGGCGATACCACAGCTAGATGGTACAGAACAATTATATACCTAGTAAATCTTACTTATCTCGGTTTGGGACTCTTTTTAGTTGCTGTTGGTGGGGTTATACTCATTGATATAAACGATAACGCTATTGTATCTACTGGACTGGAAGAATTTTGGTTGGTCGCCTATTTTGCCGTTGTTGTTGGGGTCGCCCACATTATCATCAGTACGTGTGGGTGTACTGGTGCCTTCCTAGCAAACCAACATTGCCTCAATGTTTTTATCGTGACCTTGATATGTGTCATTCTTATTCCCCCGGCGGTATTAATTTCTGTATTTTTGTTCTCGACAGACATTGCAACAACATTCACGAGTACATTAACGAATATTGCAAAAACCAGTAAAGATACCAGCAGTCATGGTTACCAACTTCTTGATAAATTACAATCGTTATGGGCGTGCTGTGGAGGAGACAGTTACCGTGACTACAATGACAGCAATCTTTTCATATTTCTGACTAAATCGAGTGGAGAAAACATTCGATACAACGCAAGTACAGCATGGATAAATGGGCAAGCACTGCCGTGGTCGTGTTGCTCTGATTATGTACTTAAAACATTTAAGGTTTCTGGGCCCAGCTGCGTAAAGTTAAAGCACAAAGATATATTTTCAGGTGTTTCCGGTGGCAACTTTAAGGTTCCAGGATGTGGTGTGGTCTTCCGTAGATTACTGAAGCGATGGACTCCTTTAATTTCTCTCGCGTGCTCATTTACGCTCATATTAATCGCGGTAGAAATTATAATGGCCGTTAAATATAAGAAACGAGTTAATCGTCGTGATAGAAACCGAATTGCGCAACTCTATAATACCGAAAGATACGATAGGATTTCGTATTCAGACAAAACTATTGGGAGTCAGTCCGTGGGGCGTCCGCGGTGTACTGGTGATAATAATTATGTATAATTTCGTTTTAACTTACATGTTATTTGATGTTATCTTTTACTTTTATTATTTTTAATATTTAATATTATCGCAAAACCTATATAATTTTTTAGGCGTAGATTCGGTTTGTCAGAAAGAATGAGAAACAAATGTAACTTACGTGTATCACTACTGTAAATCATTACGGTAGACTAAAAATAAGGCAGTCTCAACAATTTTCTAGATCGCCTAGCGCAACAACTTCAATGATAAAGTTTGTATAATTTGTGGGTAGGGGATTGTAGTATAATTACAGTACATGCATATAGGCTACAACAGTACAGTATTAAATTACTTTCACACTGTACCTGTAAAGTATCACTTTACACTGCGATCTTAGGAGAGATTTCTTAGGCATACCGGTACCAACATAGTGAGTTAGTACAAATAAAAGATATGTAGATAAGATACTAAAGTACAAACATTGCACATACATTATTTTGATAATTGAAAAATAAGTACCTAAGAAATAAAACTTTTACTGTAAACTGTGTTCCTAAATTAATAAGTTGAAGTTCATATCAATCATATCATATGTCATAACAGGCTGAAACAGCAGCAATAGTACAGATAGTAATAGTCAAATTATTTGAAATCGTCGAATAATTTTCTAAAATAATAATCCTGATTTCGTATAACTATGAAATTATTAAGATATAAATTTTTTATGATACGAAAAAATTACAAAACTTTTTCGTATCATATCACATTTTCTTAAAATCACATTCATATCATATTGTTTCCTTTTTTATACCTTCAAAAATCACCATATATGCAACATAACGTTCATCCATCATTACAGCAGTCAGCAGTTACACATTATATATGAAAAATTAATTCGCATTGTAGCGTATTTTCTGTCAACAAAAAACAAAAAGAAAATAAAATGTATTAATTCAAGAAAACAATTTACCAAAAATAAACGCCACAATTAAAAAAAAAGTCGTCGAAAAGTGAACATCTAACTTCATTAATACCAGCTAAATTTTTTGCTACTGCAACTACCGCTACCGCTACCGCGGTAAATACCGCTACCTCAAAGCCATACCGTTACCGCTACCGCTACCGCAAAAATTAACTACCGTACGATCCCTGCCTTCACCTACCGCTACTGGCACCGGCTGACCGATACCGGTAGTGTGTTAAGCTGCTCTCTGCAGCTTTAGTTATACGTAATAATTATTTGAGAACACTCCATCATTTACTGATTTAACATTGAGTAAGGAACGATCCAGAGTTGAAGAGTGCAGTAATTTGAATTGCAGTAACTATGGAAGCAATATAGTAAAATACTACATCTCAATTTATTTTGTAACACTATGCAGCCATATGCCTTTCACTCTATTTTTTATTCCAATAATTTAAGAATAAAATTACGTATTACATGGGAAAAAACGTAGAACATTTTTTTTCCAATATTATCTTGATCCTTTAGGCCTATTAACCTCCAGACCTCGGTCAGTCGGTGACGCTCGGCTGCTCGGTGTCGGTAGGCTTAAATAAAATGCCTCGAGAATAGTGAAAAAAAGTTCTACTTTTTCTCATGCAATACTGGAATAAGTAATTATTACATTCAGTAATATTGGTAATTTGCATATGCATGCACACTGCACAGTCTGACAGTGCTGTAGTGGACTGTCCACTGTCAATCCGTCCAGCTGTCAGGCCTATGAATATATACAATAATAACGGAATACAGGATTAAGAAACTATGTTAATCACTTACTCAACCCTGTTAGATTAGTGTTAGATGGACCAACAAAAACCGTACCGGTAGTTCAGTAGTTCTTACAGTACCGGGTAGTACCATAGCCGATTTTCCCCCTTTTGTTAGCGTATTCAATTCCGCTAACCAGCCCCATAAAGTGAGCTTTAACCAATATTGGGAACACGAGGTTGATACCCAATATCAACCTCGTACCACCCCAATAAAGTGGGGACAAGGAAACCCCAGAGGACATACGCACAAAGGGGTCCGAGGTTACACCCCTGAGAGAGAGAGGGAATAACAGGAGTAATGGGAAACACTCCAGGGAAGGTAAAGGGGCGACAATTAGGATATTAGCCAATAGGGGGGAAGCATCGACTGGGTAGAGCAATATGGCCAACTGTGCAATATATTACCGGTCCATGCAATATTTCATTCACTTGTAGTAAGTCAGCTAGTTAGGACAGTAGCGGAACTCTAGTTACCGTCTCCGCCTACCGTCACCAGTACATATCACCTACCGGTACATTACATCATACATCAACCATTTTGTGCTATTATCTCTATTATATTATATCCCGAACTTATATACATCGATCGATCAATAACCCAGAACTCTTTATATCTTTCACACACGGTGGGGACGCGTGAACTAGAAACCAAACCGGATAAATCGGGATCTTCCGTAGATCCCGTCACACCTTTCTTTTAGTAAAAACTGAATTTTTTGACAAATTTTTTAGATTTAAAATTAAAATTGAATATTATGACTTTGGCACTTTAGTGTCAAATATTTCAATATTCGGTATTCGGTAGGCCTACCGAATTTGCCGAATTTTTTTTCAAATTCGGTTCGGTTCCGGTTCGGCCAAATTTTAAATTCGGTCGATCCATAGTGTCGATAGAGTATAATATAATGCAGTAATATGGACGTATAATAATATATAAACTTGAGAATTGATCATCGGCCTACATCTATTATAATAAAACACTACCGGTACCCCCCACCCAAACCCAAGTAAGACCAACAACACAAAACCGTTGACTTGACATGTCGTTGAATAGATTCTTAACTGGATTATAAAGTTACAATTTAATGCAACCTTATACTGTTATACAGTGACAGTTATAGGGTGGCTGACTTGAAGTTGACGTCACACTGCCCGCGGCCATGCAAGAATTCCAAATAATTATGTAGACCTATGGCATTTCGCATTTCAGCATTTGCTGATTCAGTGATTTGCTCCAAACTGCCAGACTGCGGCTGTTCGCTTCGCTGTGCGGAGCAATTAGTTTATGTACTGACTGACTGACTGACTGATGTTGATGTACGAGGAACGAGGAAGTGTACCGGTACATGGTTGCATGGTAGGCTACACTGTACAGTGTGACAGTAGTTTTATTTTGTGGTTGGGTGAAAGTCGGCTGTGCACTCCTGTGCATGCAGGTAGGCAGCAGGTGTGGGTGTTAACTGGTTAAGGCAGACCGTGTTTTATATCCGTTTACTGGTGACATGACATCTGGCTGTCTGACATATAGGCTACCAGTATACATACCAGCATACAGACAGACTGACAGAAAGGGTAGAGTAGAGTACCGGCAGCGGCAGACCGGGACGGTACCGTTGACCGTAGGCCAATCCCACACAGTACAGCAGTAGGGCCTACACAATACACATACCTGTACGTACATACATACTGCATACAGACATGCAGATAAATTTGTAACAGTAATGTAACGGCCATAAATTGTTGTTTTGTCGGTTAATAATAATAATCTCAGATTAACTCTTTATTTATTCTAACGCTATGCCTACTGGAAAGAAACCAGGGAAGTCCTCGAGCAGTAAATCGAGCACTGCGACTCCTGGAAGCAGCGGGGCAGCGCCGGCGCCATCGGACTCCGCAGCCCGACTCAATGTGCCGCCCCCGCCAGTGACGCAACTAAACAAAGTCAACTACGCGGGCCCCGCCGACCCCCGGGTATCCCGCTCCAAGCGACAGAGTTCCTCGAGGTTTAATCTCTCCCGCAACCGGGAACTCACTAAACTACCGTTGCTGCGAGATACAGCTGCTTCTGAACGCGAAGATATGATGATCCAGAAACTGCGTCAGTGTTGCGTCCTCTTCGATTTCGTCACCGATCCGCTCAGCGACCTCAAAATGAAGGAAATTAAACGCGCGGCCCTCAACGAGCTAGTCGAATACGTTACCCACAACCGCGGCGTCATCACGGAAGCGGTTTACCCGGAGGCTGTTAACGTGTTCCGGGTCAACGCCTTCCGCACCCTCCCGCCCAACTCTAACCCGAGTGGCGCCGAATTTGATCCCGAGGAGGACGAACCCTCGTTGGAGGCTGCTTGGCCGCATCTCCAGATAGTGTACGAGTTCTTCCTCCGGTTTCTAGAGTCCCCCGACTTCACGCCGCAGACGGCCAAGCGGCACATCGACCAGAACTTCGTCTACCAACTTCTCGAACTCTTCGACACGGAAGATCCGCGCGAACGCGACTTCCTCAAGACAACGCTGCATCGCATCTACGGCAAGTTCCTCGGTCTTCGCGCCTACATCCGCAAACAGATCAACAACATATTCTATAGCTTCGTCTACGAGACTGAGAAACACAACGGGATCGCAGAGCTCCTCGAGATCCTGGGAAGTATCATCAACGGCTTCGCCCTGCCCCTCAAGGAAGAGCATAAGGTATTCCTGCTAAAGGTCCTCATACCGCTACACAAGGTTAAGTCGCTGTCCGTCTACCATCCCCAGCTGGCCTACTGCGTCGTCCAGTTCCTCGAGAAGGACCCCTCCCTCACCGAGCCCGTCGTCATGGGGCTCCTCAAGTTCTGGCCTAAAGTCCACAGCCCCAAGGAAGTCATGTTCCTCAACGAGATGGAAGAAATTCTCGACGTTATCGATCCTCAGGAGTTCATTAAGATCCAGGTGCCGTTGTTCCGTCAGCTCGCCAAATGCGTCTCATCGCCCCACTTCCAGGTCGCCGAGCGCGCTCTCTACTTCTGGAACAACGAGTATATCCTCAGTCTGGTCAACGACAACGTCGCCACTATCCTTCCCATCATGTTCGCGCCGCTCTACCGCAACTCCAAGACCCACTGGAATAAGACGATCCATGGGCTCATCTACAACGCGCTCAAGCTCTTTATGGAAATCAATCAGAGGATGTTCGACGAGTGCGTCAACTCGTACAAACGCGATCGCGCGAGCGAGAAGGAGCGAGCGGCGTCGAGGGATCGCGCTTGGTCCACCATCCTCCGCATGGCCGTCGCTAACCCCGTGTCAAAACAGTTTAAGAATTTGGATTTAGTTGAGGTTGCGAACGCGTTCGATCAGACGGACTCGGAGGCGGACCCCCGCGTAGAACTCGCCAACCTCCCGAGCTCGGGGACGGGGGTGACGGCGTCGGCGAGCGGCACGTCGACGGGGTCGGCGGCGTTGCGTCGACGGTCCGACCTGCCGCCGGACGTGGCGACACAGCGCGCGTTGGACGCGCATCGACGTGCCGACGAGTTGATCGCGACGGGGAAGACGAGCAACCGGAGTTGAGTTGGAGCCGTCGGGAATCGGGTGGGCTGGGCGGGAGGGAACTGGGTCATTATAGTGGGTTGATTGAGATACTATAGTTTGGGCGGTTGATTTATAAAGCTGGTTTGGATCGAAGTTTGGATCGGTTGACTTTACGACCGCAGTTACTAGTTGATTGGCTAATCCAGCGGGCTGGCTTTACTGTTGCATCTCTAGTAAATTAATTACTTTCGTACACCAACAACCGGAGTTGCGTGGCCTATCCGTATTAAGTTACCGTATTAAGACATCAGGTTAATGTCGTAAATAACAGCTGATTAGGATCACAAATTAAACTGTTATATATATATAATGTGCTATTGATTATCGTTTATTGTTTTGTTTATAATTAATAGTCTGACACTAATAGCTTGTCACACTTGTTTCAATGCCCTTGTGACATCTGACTGTAAATTTTTCAGTATACCGGGACCGCACCGGTTCAACGTATTTGAACAGCATTATTTTAGAGCCCAATATATATATACCTCACTCTAGTGATCTATTATTACATAATAGTACGCGTTGTAAATGTAAGTTATATGATAATTCAAACAAATGTCCTATCCTTTAGGTCCAAGATAATACACCTCGTGAATCCGTACACTGTAATACCAGGAATTTATTTCTGGTATTCAGGATATTTATAAGACAAATATCAGCGTAGAAAATGTTTAAGAGTTAGAGATCTGTAACGGTTAGCTAGGCAGCTTCGGTTGTTGGGACGTTATTGCCACCGTTATTAATCGTTATATTCACTTAATTAGGTCCATCTCTTCACCTTATATAATAAATAATTATAATATAGGACATCCCCCCGCTCATTGCCTCCCATTTATAACCCGGGCTGCCTGTGTGTCGGTCGGTTGTTTATCAATGGACCGAGATTGATCCCAAGATCTGCTCGTTTAACAAACACGCGTTGGTTTCTTTCTACCCCAATTCGTTGGAACTATATAATTTCTTATTAATGTTATATTATATACTATTAGAGGTTTATTTAATTCAAGATTATTATTTCGGATAGAAAGTATATGAGATGATGTTAATTGCCTGATCTATTTTATCCTTCGTTTTTATTCCAAAGTTTGTACATTTTTTAATCTAAAATAGATGACTGGCATTTAGTTGTGGACTGGGCAGTGGAGCCTGCTCTGATTTTTTTTATGTTTAGTCAGGCATTTGCGACGGCGCAACTGATTTCCTATGTAGCCCGGGAAATAAATGACCTTCAGAGATTATTGAGACAAAGAGTGCGTTAAAGTATCGGATGTTGCGTAAATTATTAGAATGCTGTATTCCTTCACATTTAGTAATACTTTATATTATAATAAATTGAAATGAGTTATAATAATTGTATTGTACCACCGCTTTTCTTTAGAATGTTTCATCATAATAAAAGTACTTATAATACAAACTTAAATGTTTGTATTTAACCGTCATATAGTTTGTTAATTGGTATTTATTCAATGCATTTATTTTTCAAAGTATAATTGTAACTATTTCTAACTTATCGAATCATGTCTATATGGCGATGACGTCATCAGTCACAGTATTATATATTTGCCGTTATTTCCTTCTACATTCCCATTAATTCCCCTATATATTTGCTGTTATTTCCTTCTATATTCCCATTAATTCCCCTATATATTTGCCGTTATTTCCTTCTATATTCCCATTAATTCCCCTATATATTTGCTGTTATTTCCTTCTACATTCCCATTAATTCCCCTATATATTTGACGTTATTTCCTTCTACATTCCCATTAATTCCCCTATATATTTGCCGTTATTTCCTTCTATATTCCCATTAATTCCCCTATATATTTGCCGTTATTTCCTTCTACATTCCCATTAATTCCCCTATATATTTGCCGTTATTTCCTTCTACATTCCCATTAATTCCCCTATATATTTGCCGTTATTTCCTTCTATATTCCCATTAATTCCCCTATATATTTGCCGTTATTTCCTTCTACATTCCCATTAATTCCCCTATATATTTGCTGTTATTTCCTTCTATATTCCCATTAATTCCCCTATATATTTGCCGTTATTTCCTTCTATATTCCCATTAATTCCCCTATATATTTGCCGTTATTTCCTTCTACATTCCCATTAATTCCCCTATATATTTGCCGTTATTTCCTTCTACATTCCCATTAATTCCCCTATATATTTGACGTTATTTCCTTCTACATTCCCATTAATTCCCCTATATATTTGCCGTTATTTCCTTCTACATTCCCATTAATTCCCCTATATATTTGCCGTTATTTCCTTCTACATTCCCATTAATTCCCCTATATATTTGCCGTTATTTCCTTCTATATTCCCATTAATTCCCCTATATATTTGCCGTTGTTTCCTTCTATAATCCCATTAATTCCCCTATATATTTGCCGTTATTTCCTTCTACATTCCCATTAATTCCCCTATATATTTGCCGTTCTTTCCTTCTACATTCCCATTAATTCCCCTATATATTTGCCGTTATTTCCTTCTACATTCCCATTAATTCCCCTATATATTTGCCGTTATTTCCTTCTACATTCCCATTAATTCCCCTATATATTTGCCGTTATTTCCTTCTACATTCCCATTAATTCCCCTATATATTTGCCGTTATTTCCTTCTACATTCCCATTAATTTCCCTATATATTTGCCGTTATTTCCTTCTACATTCCCATTAATTCCCCTATATATTTGCCGTTATTTCTTTCTACATTCCCATTAATTCCCCTATATATTTGCCTTTGTTTCCTTCTACATTCCCATTAATTCCCCTATATATTTGCCGTTATTTCTTTCTACATTCCCATTAATTCCCCTATATATTTGCCTTTGTTTCCTTCTACATTCCCATTAATTCCCCTATATATTTGACGTTATTTCCTTCTACATTCCCATTAATTCCCCTATATATTTGCCGTTATTTCCTTCTACATTCCCATTAATTCCCCTATATATTTGCCTTTGTTTCCTTCTACATTCCCATTAATTCCCCTATATATTTGACGTTATTTCCTTCTACATTCCCATTAATTCCCCTATATATTTGCCGTTATTTCCTTCTACATTCCCATTAATTCCCCTATATATTTGCCGTTATTTCCTTCTACATTCCCATTAATTCCCCTATATATTTGCCGTTATTTCCTTCTATATTCCCATTAATTCCCCTATATATTTGCCGTTGTTTCCTTCTATAATCCCATTAATTCCCCTATATATTTGCCGTTATTTCCTTCTACATTCCCATTAATTCCCCTATATATTTGCCGTTCTTTCCTTCTACATTCCCATTAATTCCCCTATATATTTGCCGTTATTTCCTTCTACATTCCCATTAATTCCCCTATATATTTGCCGTTATTTCCTTCTACATTCCCATTAATTCCCCTATATATTTGCCGTTATTTCCTTCTACATTCCCATTAATTCCCCTATATATTTGCCGTTATTTCCTTCTACATTCCCATTAATTTCCCTATATATTTGCCGTTATTTCCTTCTACATTCCCATTACTTCCCCTATATATTTGCCGTTATTTCTTTCTACATTCCCATTAATTCCCCTATATATTTGCCTTTGTTTCCTTCTACATTCCCATTAATTCCCCTATATATTTGCCGTTATTTCTTTCTACATTCCCATTAATTCCCCTATATATTTGCCTGTGTTTCCTTCTACATTCCCATTAATTCCCCTATATATTTGACGTTATTTCCTTCTACATTCCCATTAATTCCCCTATATATTTGCCGTTATTTCCTTCTACATTCCCATTAATTCCCCTATATATTTGCCTTTGTTTCCTTCTACATTCCCATTAATTCCCCTATATATTTGACGTTATTTCCTTCTACATTCCCATTAATTCCCCTATATATTTGCCGTTATTTCTTTCTACATTCCCATTAATTCCCCTATATATTTGCCTTTGTTTCCTTCTACATTTCCATTAATTCCCCTATATATTTGCCGTTATTTCCTTCTACATTCCCATTAATTTCCCTATATATTTGCCGTTATTTCCTTCTACATTCCCATTAATTCCCCTATATATTTGCCGTTATTTCTTTCTACATTCCCATTAATTCCCCTATATATTTGCCTTTGTTTCCTTCTACATTCCCATTAATTCCCCTATATATTTGCCGTTATTTCTTTCTACATTCCCATTAATTCCCCTATATATTTGCCTTTGTTTCCTTCTACATTCCCATTAATTCCCCTATATATTTGACGTTATTTCCTTCTACATTCCCATTAATTCCCCTATATATTTGCCGTTATTTCCTTCTACATTCCCATTAATTCCCCTATATATTTGCCTTTGTTTCCTTCTACATTCCCATTAATTCCCCTATATATTTGACGTTATTTCCTTCTACATTCCCATTAATTCCCCTATATATTTGCCGTTATTTCCTTCTACATTCCCATTAATTCCCCTATATATTTGCCGTTATTTCCTTCTACATTCCCATTAATTCCCCTATATATTTGCCGTTATTTCCTTCTATATTCCCATTAATTCCCCTATATATTTGCCGTTGTTTCCTTCTATAATCCCATTAATTCCCCTATATATTTGCCGTTATTTCCTTCTACATTCCCATTAATTCCCCTATATATTTGCCGTTCTTTCCTTCTACATTCCCATTAATTCCCCTATATATTTGCCGTTATTTCCTTCTACATTCCCATTAATTCCCCTATATATTTGCCGTTATTTCCTTCTACATTCCCATTAATTCCCCTATATATTTGCCGTTATTTCCTTCTACATTCCCATTAATTCCCCTATATATTTGCCGTTATTTCCTTCTACATTCCCATTAATTTCCCTATATATTTGCCGTTATTTCCTTCTACATTCCCATTAATTCCCCTATATATTTGCCGTTATTTCTTTCTACATTCCCATTAATTCCCCTATATATTTGCCTTTGTTTCCTTCTACATTCCCATTAATTCCCCTATATATTTGCCGTTATTTCTTTCTACATTCCCATTAATTCCCCTATATATTTGCCTTTGTTTCCTTCTACATTCCCATTAATTCCCCTATATATTTGACGTTATTTCCTTCTACATTCCCATTAATTCCCCTATATATTTGCCGTTATTTCCTTCTACATTCCCATTAATTCCCTTATATATTTGCCTTTGTTTCCTTCTACATTCCCATTAATTCCCCTATATATTTGACGTTATTTCCTTCTACATTCCCATTAATTCCCCTATATATTTGCCGTTATTTCTTTCTACATTCCCATTAATTCCCCTATATATTTGCCTTTGTTTCCTTCTACATTTCCATTAATTCCCCTATATATTTGCCGTTATTTCCTTCTACATTCCCATTAATTCCCCTATATATTTGACGTTATTTCCTTCTACATTCCCATTAATTCCCCTATATATTTGCCGTTATTTCCTTCTACATTCCCATTAATTCCCCTATATATTTGCCGTTATTTCCTTCTACATTCCCATTAATTCCCCTATATATTTGCCGTTATTTCCTTCTATATTCCCATTAATTCCCCTATATATTTGCCGTTGTTTCCTTCTATAATCCCATTAATTCCCCTATATATTTGCCGTTATTTCCTTCTACATTCCCATTAATTCCCCTATATATTTGCCGTTCTTTCCTTCTACATTCCCATTAATTCCCCTATATATTTGCCGTTATTTCCTTCTACATTCCCATTAATTCCCCTATATATTTGCCGTTATTTCCTTCTACATTCCCATTAATTCCCCTATATATTTGCCGTTATTTCCTTCTACATTCCCATTAATTCCCCTATATATTTGCCGTTATTTCCTTCTACATTCCCATTAATTTCCCTATATATTTGCCGTTATTTCCTTCTACATTCCCATTAATTCCCCTATATATTTGCCGTTATTTCTTTCTACATTCCCATTAATTCCCCTATATATTTGCCTTTGTTTCCTTCTACATTTCCATTAATTCCCCTATATATTTGCCGTTATTTCCTTCTACATTCCCATTAATTCCCCTATATATTTGACGTTATTTCCTTCTACATTCCCATTAATTTCCCTATATATTTGCCGTTATTTCCTTCTACATTCCCATTAATTCCCCTATATATTTGCCGTTATTTCCTTCTACATTCCCATTAATTTCCCTATATATTTGCCGTTATTTCCTTCTACATTCCCATTAATTCCCCTATATATTTGCCTTTGTTTCCTTCTACATTTCCATTAATTCCCCTATATATTTGCCGTTATTTCCTTCTACATTCCCATTAATTCCCCTATATATTTGACGTTATTTCCTTCTACATTCCCATTAATTTCCCTATATATTTGCCGTTATTTCCTTCTACATTCCCATTAATTCCCCTATATATTTGCCGTTATTTCCTTCTACATTCCCATTAATTTCCCTATATATTTGCCGTTATTTCCTTCTACATTCCCATTAATTCCCCTATATATTTGCCGTTATTTCTTTCTACATTCCCATTAATTCCCCTATATATTTGCCTTTGTTTCCTTCTACATTTCCAATAATTCCCCTATATATTTGCCGTTATTTCCTTCTACATTCCCATTAATTCCCCTATATATTTGCCGTTATTTCCTTCTACATTCCCATTAATTCCCCTATATATTTGCCGTTGTTTCCTTCTATAATCCCATTAATTCCCCTATATATTTGACGTTATTTCCTTCTACATTCCCATTAATTCCCCTATATATTTGCCGTTATTTCCTTCTATAATCCCATTAATTCCCCTATATTTGCCGTTATTTCCTTCTACATTCCCATTAATTCCCCTATATATTTGCCATTATTTCCTTCTATATTCCCATTAACTGGCCTGTTTTATTGCTCTGCAACGTCACCAGTGCACCACCCCACACCTGTATTGCTATCATTGTTGGAGCTCATCAACTATCAAGTTACCTATCAACGTCTAATACCAACCTACTATAGCTCGGTGTTCCATAGTTCAATACATTTTCGTGCTCCCTTTATTCACAATGAACAATACAGAATAGGTAGGAGGTAACTGCCAAGTGGACTGGATATTAAATATTAATGCGACAGGATTCGCAGAACGTCTATCCATAACCTTTTATTCAATTAACATTGAATATTTTTTATTCAATTCTTTCACACTAGGAGCACTGATTACCGTTCTCTCCATACATACAGTCTCGTTGCGAGGCCCTCGCCTATCCAGAGCCTCACTCCGTCATTTTTATCCACTGGGATTCAGTATCTATGCGTGTAGAACGCACTGTGGCGAAAGGGCAGGGCGTCCTGGAAATTACATTAGAATAACAGAGGAATAATATATTACCGCCAGGGAAGGATATGCGGACCTAACATTCATTCATTAAATAAACCCACCAGGGTTCTTCTACCTCGGGGTAAGGAATTTATAAGCCGCGGATATTGCTTTATTGCATAAGGATTTGGGTTTCTGGCAAATTGTCCTGGCTCTATTGAATGGCGGATGTGGGGGTTGGGACAAACTCTTCATATCATACCAACATCGCTTTGTTTGTGCGTTATGGTTTGCAGGTTTCCTAAAAGCTCATTGGCTTTACTGTTTGGTTAATTACATCGCTCTCATACACGCTCCTTGTCCACACTGTCCAAACATATTTATTGGAAGCCGTATAATAAATGTTTCGAGTAGCTTGCTAATCTGCCTGCCACACTATCTAATGACGCTTGCCCCGTCGGCGGCATCCCTTAAAGGAGAATTATGATTATGTCCAATGGTAAGGCAATTTATGCCTTACGGTTTGATTGTATACAACATGTAATATAGGCCTATACGGTTTTGATTGAGGACCATAGGTATTGCATGGCCAGATTGCTGTGGTTAGGCTCACAGCTTATGGAAGCTTTATGAGAATTACGCTATGTAAATTAGGTTTTATATAATTTTTTCGAGTTATTTCTGGAGCACATTCAGTGTTACTGTTATACTGTTTCTTTTTGGAAAGCCAGATTTAATAATATGGGATATCTTCCCGCAATCTTCGACACAAACGACAGCTCTATACAAACAAGACCTATGCAATCCCGTCCAGCCACATCGCAAATTTTGTTTGTAGTTTTTTTACCTTTTCTACGAAGATTGGTGTAATATATTAAATCATAGAACCTTCCTGCAATTCTATCCTTTATGGACTTCAATAAAGCATTTGGCTCCATCCATAATGGCATGGCTTGCTCTTTCAACAATGGATACCCTCATTAAACCAGACCCCTCCCCGTCACCTGTTCTTTCGAACCACAGAGGAAAGTGTACTTGTATACACACCAAGTCGACTGGTATACTCTTTATTCATAGGTACGGCATATGGACACGCGAGTCGCTCTTTTTACATCCATTTTTTTAAATTGTTCGCTAGCCTCCCATCTGCATAAATGGAATCTGTGGAGCTTTTAGTAGAGTATGGTTAGGGTGGGAATACGAGTGAACTTCTTGAGATGTTAACGATTACTTACTTTATGCTTACATGATGTCATTACAGTCTTGCCTCGGACCTCGTGCCTATAATATTATTATGACTTTTGTTGGGCACAGCTTTGCAAAGTCGGCAATGACGTCCAGGTGGGATCGAACTGGTGACCTCCGAGTCGGAAGTCTGACGCTCTAACCATTCAGCTAGCGGCTCAGGTAAAAGGTAGACCTGGAAATACTACCTGATACCTTGTGTGTCGGCAATTTACCTCGTCATGGCCTCCCATCTGTCAATGCCATCATCTGCTGCCACTGTGCTCAACCCTACCGCACTTGGCCGTCGTTAACCACTCGCTACAATGAAAGGGTAGTGTATATTAACCATGAACCATCACGGCCACAATGATTAATTATACACTCTATCTACTAATTTTGGCAGGACATTTACACACATAGCATAGGGAAATGCGACCGGTATAACACCAATAATAAATTTATTATAATACCGGCCGCATTTCCCTATGGGTGTAACTGTCCTACCTAAATTAGTAGCTAGAGTGTATAATTAATCATTGTGGCCGTGATGGTTCATGGTTAATATACACTACCCTTTCATTGTAGCGAGTGGTTAAAGACGGCCAAGTACAGTAGAGTTGAGCACAGAGGCAGCATATGATGGTATTGACAGATGGGAGGCCATGAGGAGGTAATTTGCGGACATACAAGGTTTCAAATAGAATTTCCACAGGTCTATATTTTACAAGAGGCGCTAGCTGAATGGTTAAGCGTCAGACTTCCAACCCGGAGGTCAATAGTTCGATCCCACCTGGGCATCATTGCCGACTTTGCAAAAGCTGTGCCCTACGAAAAGTTATAATAATATGTTGTATGTTGGTGTTAATATACATATAACTAATTACACGTTTGAGACTAGCTGTGAATACACAGTTGAGACTGTAAACTACCTAATGAAACAATTATTTTGCCCGCACGATCTGGCTAATATTCCTGCAGTGATAATGCGGGAAACACCTGATCACTGTTCACAAAAGATTTTACGATTCACAACAACGATTCACATAATAGTATATTGTGGTAAGTGCATACAATGGTGAGCACTCACCGTATGTGTGTACTTACTTGATATGGTTGTATTTGGCCTTGTAGACACGAATCAATCGCCAAGTTATTAAGATGAATAGATGCCAATGTACGCAACATATCTCAGATGGAACAAGTATGGCATAATGTTCCCAGGTACCCGTGCGAATGGAGGGGTAATGCTTCATATAGTAGTCGTTCGAACCAGTAGAGTTTCTCAATACAGCTGGGTGAATTCCCTTCAGTCCCCTCAAAGCGATTGGAAAAGACACCATTCCAGACATGGACAAAACTAAACCCCCAAGATTGTGTAATAGTAATAATTCACTGTCAGTGAGCGCGTTGATTATGGGGATACAATATTTGTTGGAATACAAAGGATAGTGATCTTTTATTCCATATGCGATGCTGGGCATCTGTAGGCTTGCGGGGATCAAATATCGCTTACAAATGACAAACAGTATAAAAAAAACAAGCAATATCCCAATTGCGATGTAAGGCAGTGAAACTAACAACGAAATTTTTGTTGATTCGCTCTGTAAATTCTGTAGAAAGCATTGGAGACCTCTAAATCTGAAGGACAGCGATCTTGCAGCGGATGTAATAGCGTCGTAGCCCGGTATTACGACAGATAAGTTGCTGGCCATCAATAACCCCAGCGTTTGGGAGTAAAAGATAAACGACTTGGCAATACCGAGGTAATTGGATTTACCTCTACCGAGCGAAAGTGTAAGAATAACCACAGAAAGGCTAAAAGTCCAGAAACCATCATACAGTATGCTGCCTCTGTGCTCAACCCTATCGCACTTGGCCGTCTTCAACCACTCACTACAATGAAAGGGTAGTGTATATTAACCATGAACCATCACGGCCATTGATGAAAATTATACACTCTAGCTACTATTTTAGGTAGGTCAGTTTCACCCATAGAGAATTGCGACCGGTATAGTTTTATAATTTATTATTGGTGTATTGGGTGAATGAGTGGTTTCATATTATAACTTTTGTTGGGCACAGCTTTGCAAAGTTGGCAATGATCGTCAGACTTCCAACCCGGAGGTTACCTTTTCGATCCCACCTGGACGTCATTGCCGACTTTGCAAAGCTGTGCCCAACAAAAGTTATCAAAAGGACTGATGGTGTGCAGCGCCCAGGGTGAAATCGAACTAAAATCACCCCCCCCCCCCCCCCCATCAATTATTTTCCCTACATCAGGTTATCATCTCAAGTGATATTACGGGCTGTTTTGTACAATTTTTTATATGGGAGATAACACTACACAGCACTACCAGTCCTGTCGGGAACAGTAGGTAATGTTTCAATATCTAAATTTTGGTGGTTAATGTGGGGGTACCGTGCCATCCTTTGGCCCCCGGTTCCTAAGTCTCTGCCAGGTGTGGAATATACAGAATGTAAATAATATCCCATTCATCTGTACTTTGTGTGCACGGTATTTCAAGAATAGAGTTACGTACTGTTTGACTGTACCGGTAGAGTTTCTACGTTATGCCACAAGTTTATCATTAAGAAATGAATGAATTTCAATAAAATTTCCAGTTTGAGTACAAAAACGCATTATTTTATTTATTTCATTAAATTTTTGCGCCCCCTTAGTACTCTGCGCCCAGCTGAATTACCCCCCTCCTTCTTGACCTCCCTCCGCCCCCTCTGTTCACAACCGTATGCACTAGACTTTGGGATGCGTCTTTTTGGGGTTTGATCAAACCTAATTCGCTAATTGCTCAATTACAGTAATTTATCAATTATCCCGATAGTTTATTAGCAGCACCCAGTTCGAGATGTGTATGCTGTGCGAGTGAGAGCGTGCTAACAAGCTACTGTAAGGGAGATTTCGTAGAGATTTTATGTTCCAGCGTATAACCTGTGACAAGACATTTAATTTTTATATAAAGAGATTAATTAGGTCTACTATGAGTACTGCCAAATTCGACCAAACGTTAACACAACACTATACAAATGAAACCTATACCTACCTACAATGATAGTGTCTACAGTATAAGCAGTATATTTTGTCTAGACTGAATAATTAATGCAAAGGCAAACCAAACTAAGGCAAACATTTGAAGAATGCGATAAATTCCTATTATTACTTACTCAACATCATGCATACTGCCCTGGCAGGAGAATAATATAAATTCAGTTATGGAATTACATTTTATGCCATTAGTTATTATTTACGTAATTAACTATTTACATACTTGTGTGTAAAGTAGCACTTTACAGTGTGATGATGCGAGTGGCTTTGTTACACCATGGGTTACACGAACGAAAGTTAGTGAGTGAGTGAAAATAAAGCCACGAGGATCAGAACACTGTAAAGTACTTTGCAACAAGTATGTATGTAGTTTTATTCCAAAATTTTAACATTACGAAATTATTATACATATATTATAAGTGATAGAAACTGCAGAAATTAAATTAGTTGCTGTATAAATAAATGTAAAAATGACATACATTTCATTATAAATAAGTTAGATGTATGGTGGCGTTTGGAGCCATGTTAATAATATAGCTACTGGTTATTAATAGCTATACCCCGCCTACCGGTCGGTAATGCAGTAGGCCTAGCTGGCTGTCATGCAAATTTCCACCTATTGTTTACGTGGTAACCAATGACGGCATTAAGTAATGTCCACAAAGGGGACATTACTTAACTGATAACACCAAATACAATACTAAATGGATTGGAGAATCTGTTAAGCTCGTTAAGCCAAGGAATGCCTTTTCACCACCATGGGTGATCTTCCACAGTAAACCCTTCCACTCTGTTTCCCAAGTTGCCGTGGTTCCCATTTATCGACCACTGAAGGATGAAAGCCGGGGTTGGGCTAGGCTGAGGCATTTAAAGCACTGTGCCCAAACAGTGCTGCCCCATATAGGGATCGAATCCGGGCTCCCTGATCGAATGCACATTAATGTCACCACTAGACCAAGCTGCTGCTAAATGTACAGGCCAATACAATGCTGTAATGTCCTCTAAAGTTGAAGTGCTAAATAACAACTAGCTGTTAATACTAACGGCGTTGAGTAATGTTACAATTTTGGAATACAAATATATATAAATGTTTTGCATGTGAAATTTTGACCTCAAATTATGGATTATAGGTCTACGAATTTAGGGAATTGGTCCCCGTCTCGCCCAATAATAATTGTGAAAAATTGAAAATTTATTCAGAAGTTAAACTACTTTACTTGCAGGTTGGCTGAGTGCGTCTGCATTTATATTATTGATTTGCAGTCTAAAACTTACTCCACGTAGCGATACATCTAGTTATTAGGTCCGCTTAGTGAGAAGTCATTAGGTCCGCTTAGCGAGACCACTAATTATTGGGTTTGCGTAGCGAGGCCTCTAGTTATTAGGTCCTCTTAGCGAGACGTCTAGTTATTAGGTTTGTGTAGGGAGACCTTGAGTTATTAGGTCCGCATAGCGAGAAGTTATTAGGTCTGCTTAGCGAGAAGTTATTAGGTCCGCTTAGCGAGACCTCTAGTTATTAGGTTTGCGTAGCGAGACCTCTAGTTATTAGGTCCTCTTAGCGAGACGTCTATTTATTAGGTCTGCGTAGTGAGACCTCTAGTTATTAGGTTTGTGTAGGGAGACCTCGAGTTATTAAGTTTGTGTAGGGAGACCTCTAGTTATTAGGTCCACATAGTGAGACCTCTAGTCATTGGGTCCACGTAGCGATACATCTATGTATTAGGTCTGCGTAGTGAGACCTCTAGTTATTAGGTTTGCTTAGGGAGACCTCGAGTTATTAAGTTTGTGTAGGGAGACCTCTAGTTATTAGGTCCACATAGTGAGACCTCTAGTCATTGGGTCCACGTAGCGATACATCTATGTATTAGGTCTGCGTAGTGAGACCTCTAGTTATTAGGTTTGCTTAGGGAGAGCTCTAGTTATTAGGTCCGCTTAGCGAGACCTCTAGTTATTAGGTCCGCTTAGCAAGAAGTTATTAGGTCCACTTAGCGAGACCGCTAGTTATTAGGTCCGCTTAGTGAATGTAGGCGGATTCAATTCCGTGCATTACCCACCGAAAATGGGAATAGTGGCATTTTACCAATATAGTTGGCGATGTGAGATTACCAATAATAATCTCACCTCATAACCAACTGGGGCGATACACGCCGCAATCCACAGAGAGAGGTGAGAGGTCAAACCACCTCAGAGGGACAAACAAGCTAGTAAGGCTAGCACCAAGGGACAACGCCAACAGGGAGTGGCGAGGTGAGAATTAATCAGGTTAAGCCAATAGTGGGCAGGAAAGCACATTATTGGGGAGGACAAGAGCGCATCTATTGGATATTAAGGCCGCCCAGTAGTGTAGGGCTAATGTAATATGTGTCAATGATATAACCGTTATGATTACTGATTATTAGTTTAGTTGATTTCCTTACAGTTGTGAGACCGGAATAGTTTCAACCATCGTCGTCGTTACTGACCGTTGTATTGCATATTATTATATTCAGACTGTGCTATTATCAATTACTGTGATTATTAATACTGACAATTTAACCCTGTCGTTTTCAACGGTCTTTGGCCTAATATATGCCAGCGATAGCCCAGCAGCCCATGGACGCGACAATGCATACAATCCACACACCTGTCATTGTCATTATCGATTCCCCCCTCAAGCCGCGATCGAGCTGGCCCCTTGGGAATGTTGTTCGGGTCCACCCTGGAGGACGTACAGCGGATGTCCGGGTCAATGGCCACGTATCCTCGCGCCCCCCTGCCGGACTTGTTCCCCTCGAGATAGACTGACTTGCGCTCTCTAAGTCTATGTACGATTTCAAAGCTTATTACTCTGTCTCACTTTATTCTATGCTGGTCTTATATTCCGTATGGAATTTATATTAGTATATTGCTTTATGTTACTTTATCTTACTTGTATTGATGTGTAATGATTACTTAATTATTTGAGTGTCTGTATGCACTAGTTTAAAATTGGCTTTCCTACTATTTGTTATTTCTTGTATTTTCTGTGATTATTTATCGTCCTATTTTGAGCGATCAAAATAGGAGGGGAGTGTAAATAATCGCCAGGTTGTCGACCGAAATTTCTAATTTATCTGTACCCATTTTTGGGATCGAAACGTAATCTGCTGTCTTGCAGCACTCTGTCCAACCTCCCTCTAGCGGGAAGGTTGGCAGGCCCTCTTAGGATCGAAACGTAACTAACTGGCCACTCAGCAGTCTCCTTGGCTACCCAATCAGGACGCTTCCTGGGAAGGTATTTAAGGAGCTGCTCGCCACTTTTTCCTCACTTCCAAGTCAACAACCCTTTGCATGTGCAAACCTCCGCTTCAAAGTTTAGTGATTTAATTGTTTCCTCTTCTATTTCCTTATTATTCATCGAATTATTAAAAATAAACTCAGTTATCGCTTGTACTCAAAATCAACTTTTTCCACCTTCACCTTAAGAAATCTCTTCTACCTCTACTTTGGGAGCCGACACACAGTTGCACTCCCTTCGGCAACTGGGATTCTAAAATCGAAGGACTCTGCATCTCCAACGCCCAGTTCGCCACAATGCTTGCTATGCTGATTGAATTGTAAGCACTGGGCCGTTCAAATGTTTTATAACGAACCTGCCTATTAATTGGACAATAGGTGGGACCCAACAAACACTACGTTTGTCTATGGACGGTCTCCTTATAGCCAGCTTGCCTGCTTTTCTAGTTGAATCATATGATTCTGCAACCAACAATTTACTCTTTTAGACGAATTAGTGCGTTTTTTGCCGGACTAAAAAATTTTGGCGACGTCTGTGCGAGATTAGCGATATTTGGGAAGATTCTGAAGCTCAAATATGTTACTCAAGTGACTGAATAACCCAAATAAAAAAGTTGGTGCATACTCGATGAGTTGGAATCGGCGAAATTCGACTTTAAATTTCGACAAACTTTTTCAGTGAACCCGTGATCGAAACGCCACAAATAATATACAGTCTTGTGGGCGACCAAAATTTATGTAGAGTTTGTTATTAAAATGTTTGCGTACCTGCTTGAGTTTTTGAGATATTGGATGGTTATACACACATACACAGATAACCACATCGTGTTTTTGAACGGCTCAACTCTTGACAAGAACTACCCTGGTCTATTAATAGGCAGGTTCGTTATAAGGCTTCCTCTAGTATTCACGTTTTTAGTAATATAAAAGGCTTCATACTCTCGCAGTTGCGAAGTTGGTAGAGCGTTACAGCGTTAGACATGGAATCTCTAGGTATTCAATCCCACTTTCCGGTGAGCGTATTTTGGTAGTAATCTATTCAAGGATGAGAAAGTTCATGCGTTAGTAGACGAGGACCTTTGAGCGATTTCGCGCTTGTTATTGGATTATTACCTTACTTTTGGAAAGTTAGGTATACCTGTAGAGAATACATTTATTCACCAATGCTGTGGCGACTTATAATTAACAAAACAATTACACACTTACTACTGCTATACGTAGGTATTGTTGTCCGTCAACTCGTTAGTGCGTTAAACAAATCCCAACAATGAGTAACCCGGCTGACCTTGGTAAGAATACAAGTAAAATGTTTTCCTCAAAGGAGATAAAGATAGAGAAGCTGACCAGAATGTTGACGCTTCTGTCAGCTGATTTGACCGATATGATCGCCAGAGGGCCATCTACTTCTCCCACTTACGAAATAAATTTTCGCAGGTTGCAACGGCAAAGGGGTAACATCGAAAGGTTAGCTGAAAAAAAACTGGGAAAATTAGGTCAAATAAGAAATAGCACCGTCATTGAAGCGAAATGTAAATCACGTAAAGAAGTGATGGGAAATCAACGAATGCTCTATAACGCAATCCTGTATAAGGCTATACCCTCAAGGATTTCGATTCCAAATTAGAGTGTATACACAAATCGCTGCGATGTTCAACCAAGGAGCCCTACTATAACCCAAGTGTTACAAGCTCGTGGGAACTAGCGAGACTAACTAAGGAAAATGAGCAATCTTCGAGGAGAGTGTTAGTTGATCATCTTAACCCTATTAGCACTGGGGGGGGGGGGGGGGGGATCCCCCCCCCCCCCCCCCCCTAGTATAAAATTGCTGTAAATCTGTAATAACAACATTATGTATCTGTCTAATTGTTTTTGAGAATTAGCCAAATTTAATGGCGCATCTTTAGCAAAAAACGGTGTCACAGTTGGATTTCTAATTTTCAATGTAGGTGGCACCTGAAAATTTGTGGCAAATTTTTTAAGGTCATTTATATGAGTTTATCCTGAGTGATGTTTTGGGTTTTTTATTGATTCATAATGATACTTAGTACTCTAATGCTCAATACAAGTACAGTATGTAAGCATAGTGGTACTTCATTTGGTGCACCAAAATTAGTTCATGGCACTTCAAATTTTGAAATATTCAAGACTCTGAAAATACGCCCAAGTTTTTTATTTCAACGAGTTTGATATGTTTTCTGGGTCACTGATTCGAATGAGAATACTCTAAAAACCAAAACACCTGGCGTGTACGCGCTTTTGAAGACCTTTAGCAGTTTAACCTGCCAAAATTTATATGTCTTTTGGTTTATAAATAGACTTTAGAAAATGACAAATATTTAATACCAATAAACACAACATTAGCCGAAGCCAGCCTAGTGCGCGTCCATTCACCCGCTGGATATACCCGGGAGACTGGATTCGTAGGGCTTAGATTGTTATTGCAGTGTAAGCTTACTGTATTATTCGATTGATCGTTAATAAATAATTTCTGACTAATATTATTCACTTTCGGGAAATATTAACAGTTCCTTTAGGACGTGGCGCTCTATCTAGGTAAACAGAGATATGACTTATACTAAACACAACGGTAAGTCGGGAAGGCTTATGATTCACGTATGAGGCGCATTCTTTAGGAAATGCTTAGTTATCAGTCACAATCATGCACACTACCGGTAACACACAATGCTGCACACTAATCTGCCGACTGTCAATGAATTTTATCATATATAAAGAGAACAGCAATTGACTCATGTAGTGCTTATCAAATAGCATTAAATTCACTACTATTATTCATACTACTATTACTACTATTACTACTATACTACTATTATATTCATAATATAAGTCGCAATCGCTATTTGTAACCTGTCTCTCTAACCTGTAGTGTATCAAGAAAATTGGGAAATTTGGGTTCTTTATAGATGTTCTCCAAATAATATTCAACCAACTGATACAAAATAATAACAACAGTAAAAGCATTAAGACGGTAGGTTAAGATATGATATGACAATATATGTGCCGTTAAGACTGGACTGTGTCCAATTGAGTTGACCGATAATTGGGCCGAGTTGTTATGATAACAGTTATACGCTCTATAATCTAAGCCTACTAATGTTTCTTCTAAAGTCTGAAACGAATTGACTCTAGAGCCGGTGTTCCTGGCCTAGATAGAAACAACAAAACAGTATCAAGAAAAAACTGCTACTGTCCCTAACACCGTTGCAGGTATCTTTTACACAGAGAGGAATAGCTCTCATTGGCAGAACACCAGATTCCACAAGTTCCACGAATATCTAAATGCCGAACTATCAGGAATTTTGCAACCCTTGGCCAACACACAAAGTGAGTCACTCTGCTCGGTTGTCCTGGTTGCATACTCTGCTGCTATAGCTCTGGTTGGCCAATAGAACATAGCAAAGAGCCCCTCGTATAACAAATCAGCCAATCAGCCGGTCGCTTTGCATCATTCGAGTTAGAGAGCTTTTTAGAGTATTCCAGCGCCTGGGGGGAAACTGGATTGCAAAGCAAAAGGGCCAGTTATATCCCACAAAAGCTTTTACACCGCTCCCAGAAAATGGGATTTGAGTCTATAAAATATACAAAATCACAGTTTCTAATATACGTAAATACTCTAAACAGTTAGTCTTTCTTACGCGGACGGCGTTTACGCAGTTTTTTAAAGCTAGCCAGAGTCTTTTTCTCTTTGGGGCGAGCCACTTTACAAGGAGGGCTATAACTCCTGGGTGAAGGGTGCAATATGATTGCATCAGAGGGTGTAGGATTATGGTCGGTGTATCCGCCGGTCAAAGTGCCGGGTTGGTTGACATCAACGTCGGGGAAGAGGGGTCTAACGGCCTTTAGAGCGCGTTTTAGGACGGCCGCTCTTACGGGTCCTTTACGAGTGGTCTGAACGAGAGCCGTGGGTGGACCATAGGCGGTCAGAAACTTCCTGGGTTTAATGGTTCTTTCCAACTCGTGTTCGCGGGCTCGGTATTCGTAAGGCAATCGATATACTTCCTGTAACTCGGGGTGTGAGTTAACAAATAAGTCTCCATAGTCCGGATCTTGACGGATAAAATTGATTAAGTTATAGGAATGAATGTCGCTAGGATTAACACTCCTGAGAAATTTGCGTACAAATTTGGTTGAAATACATTCTCCGACGCGCTTCAGTAGTTCGTAACTCGATATGCGTGATTTCTGTTCGACAGAAGCGAATAGATAAGGATGGAACGCATAAACTCCTTCGTAAGCGCGTCCAGGATAATAACGATGGCGCGAATCACAATGTAAATCAGCGTTCGCTTCCCAAGCTCTGATGTAACGTAGTGTGATCATTTCATCTACGCTTTCCAAATCGTGATTAAAGGGGCAATCGAAACTGGCGTGTCCCTTTAGTTGACAATGGTGACATTGAGTCATAAATTGAGGGCAAACCGCAAAAATGTGCAAGTTATTGAGTCTGCAATAGGCACAATAAATTTCCGTCTCCGGTTGTTCGTGGAAATAGGAACAGCGGACGTTTGTGTCCTTCAGTTTGTTGGTTAGGTCTAGGGCATTCGTCACAATAATACCAAAGACGTACGTCCTGCAGAGGAAACGCGGGTGATCGTTCTCCAGTTTTGCAATATTCTTCCATTTGTTCAAAACTATCCGGGATAACAGGTAGTGGACGATCGGCGGTAAGATACATCATAGTGAAATAGAGCCGTTTGAGTTCTACCACAGGGTCATGATGTATACCTTGAAGATATCGAGTCTCTAGGTTCTGATGACTGGCGATGTTGAGATAGGTTTCTCTCAAAATTCCAGGTAGTCGTTGAAGTCGATGCGTTTATCCGGTTCTTCAACGTTTTCTCTTTCCAGTCTGTTACGAATAGAATTTTCGTGTTCTATTCTCGGTTTATCGTTACGACTCCGCTGGGTATGATATTTAAATAGAACCATTTCCCTTTCGGTGTCTACATCGTCCGTATCATGTAAATCGATAGGATGGCCGGTAGTTAAGAAGTCCATATACGTACCATTACGATGCGTATAGCGAGCGGTGAATTTTCGATAGTCCAATTCACGCGTAAGTTGCTCTTGGGACAGCGGCGGTTCGATATAACGACCATCGTCCTCCGTAAAGGTTGGATCGGCTTCACCGCGTATCAAGCTATCCACAAATGCTTGTAAAGGTAGAGTATATCGCTCCCTGATACCAAGATCATCTTCTATCAACTCCGTCATATCTGCTATTTGGGTTGATTAATATTATAATGAGTTTATGTTTAGGCGAGCGGGCGTCGCTGCCTACCTTCTTTGCCCCCGGACAGTGGGATTCTCAGCGCCGATGTATCGTCGTCGCGGCGTTTACACCAACATGTAGCAACAGCACGACAACGATAACCGGCACAAGTCACTCCACTGTCCGTCCCAAAGGCTTGAATCCACTTTAGGTTCTTTCTATAGGAGAGTTGGGCTACTTTCACAATTGCGACTAGCTACTGTAAACACACCTTAGCAGTAACATTCACCTACAAACGCACAAATTCCACACAACTGTCACCAATTGTACACATACAGGCCATTTGTCCGTTAGTCAGTGCCTTCCAGAATGTCACGTTATTACTGTGTATCTTTGGATACTAACAGTGTGCTATGTATTCTCTATGCTATGCAATGGGACAAGCTTTCTATTGTTCTTTTAACTTGCTTCTAATTCTAGCGTGGGAGTTGCTATGGTGACATTATGGAAAGCTAGCGGTAGAATTAGGGTAATTCTCATGCATACAGATCTGGAATGCTATTTAATAGTAATTCTTTAATTGTCAATATCCTCTTTATGCATGATTTTATTAATTTTATCGGCTATTGACTATATGTCGGAGATTCTCGCACTCTAATACACTCAATAGGATGAATCTCCGCTCCCATGATCTATTAATTAATGGAATTTTGGGAATGTTATAAATTGCACAAAATGACAATTTATGAAATTCATTTAAAATATGAATTTAAATTTATTCCCGTGAATTTTATTATTTGATGTTAAAATTGACACAATTTTTATTCCAGAGCATGTCTGGGTACTTAGGATCCTTAATTCTATAAAATTGTCTTTTAAGAGTATCGGTAAGTGCTGCGATATCTTAATTGACTAGAAATTTTAAAGGATCTGAATTTTACAGATTTTAATAAATATTAAATTAATATTTAAGATGGGCACCGATTTATTCCAGAACTTGTCTGGGGACGTTAACCACTGATTCTAGAATTTGTCTTTCAAGTATATCGGTGGGTGCCGCGATATCTTAATCGACTAGAATTACAGATGGTCAAAAGGTTTAACAGATTTATTTGCGTTTTACGCTACTGTTATATGGACATCACGCTACTATATGTATTATTTAATATAAGGTAGAAGAGCAATATCGCACGAAGCAATGTCAGTGTGAAGAGGCAAGTCGTTTCCAAGGTCTACCCAGAGCTTGGTTTAGCCGAGACACGAGGATCTGAACTTTGCATTCCTAATACTCTGCCTACCAATAATACTTAAATATAGTAGGGGCTTTATTGTACTTTAATAAGTACGGACATTTCATCTTACTGTAGTCACGTATTTATAATATGATACGGACAGTAAGGAAAGAGAAAAATTATCGTCACACTAAATATATATTATATATATGTAATTACGTAATAAACACTAATATATTGCACTAACCTACTAAATAATCTAAAATAACCTTCTACTAAATAAAATTGAATAAAAACGATTATAATAAAGTACATAATAAAGTTCGCATATAAAAATATAATAAAATAGATAAAACAATATAGTCATACACCCACTCCAGATGTTTCACGTTGGGGAGTCCCTAGATGTTTGAGAAATTAGGGAGGTGGTCGTGGGAAGAGTGTCTTGCCTTCCATAGTTTCCGGAGAGTTCTCTGTCTCTTTCCAGTAAACATAAACGACCAACTGGGCGGTTGAGTTGTTGCGTCTCAAAGATTATGCCTGGCTTCTTGAAGTTACGCCGCATGACGACGAGTTCTACCGAGCGTACTAAACCATCATCCGAGATGTGAGTCTCGATGATACGACCTGTCTGCCACCGTTTACGTGGGAGGTCTGAATCTACAATAAGCACCATATCTCCGGCGCTGACGTTTTCTTGCTGCGCAAACCACTTAGTTCGAAGTTGTAGCGTGGGCAGATAATGTTTCTCGAAATGGTCAGCGAAACGACGGGATAGCAACTGCATAAGTTGCCAAGTTCGACGGCAGTATTCGTCTCCGTCGGCAATCTCCGATCGTGGGAGCATGGCTACAGGTTTCTTCAGTAGGAAGTGCGCAGGTGTTAGCGCTTCCAGGGAATCGGGACTCGATGAGACTGGCATAAGCGGTCTCTCGTTGAGATAGGCAGCTATTTCCTCCATTAACGTCCGCAAAAGTTCGTCGGTGAGATACGCGCGGCATGGCACTATAAAGTGAAATGCGGTTTTGACACTTCGAATTAATCTCTCCCAACTTCCTCCCCACCAAGGGGCGTCGGCGGCGTTGAAGGTCCAGCTAGACGCTGTTATCCTTAGCTGGTCGTCCACCTGTCTTTGGTTCCAGTCCTTCACGTAAGCCTGTATTTCGTTGTTGGCACCAATGAAGTTCGTTCCCTTATCCGATCTCATGGTATTACTCGTCCCGAAGCGAGCGATCTGTCGGCGTAAACTTAAGACGAAGCTGTTGGTAGATAGCTCGTTCACCATATCGAGATGGATGACTCTACAAGTCATGCATACGAAGATGACACACCATCTCTTGACTATAGTCCTAGCACGATATACTTCAATAGGGCCAAATAAATCTACACCAGTATTAGTAAAAGGTGGTTCATAGAAGCTTACTCGTTCCCTAGGTAATTCTGCCTCTCGCTGTGTTAAAGGCCTACTGAATGCTTTCCTACAGGGTATGCAGTTCCTAAGAACTTGGTTCAGAGCTCTACGGGGTTTATCAAAATAATAGCGAGTTCGAATTTCGCTAAGAACTCGTTCTCTACCAGCATGATAAAGTTTACTGTGAACATCTACAATCATCTTGATTTGTACTTCAAGATTTCTAATGAGTATGGGGAATTTAGTGTCAAAGGATAAGGGCGCATTGGTGAGCCTTCCTCCAACACGTATTAACCCATCTATCATTGTGCTAGAGAATCGATCCCTTAAGCGCATCTGCGGATTTCTCAACAACAGGAAATACTTTTCGGAATCCTCATAGCATTGCAGGAGTCTCAGCATCTGCTTATTGGTTTCTTCATGCTCCTGATAACTGATCTTCTCCTTCAGAAACCTGTCGGATATCTTATATTTGGGAAGATCTTTAACAACATGGACCTGCACAGATGTCAGTGGAGCAGTATCACTATTGGTCTTCATCCTGGAGTAGTGATGATGAAAACATCGTCTTAAATATGTGACGGCTTTACAGAGCCGATTCCAGGAACTGTAGTGATGCATTGCTCTCTGCAGCAGGGGTGAGATTCCTTGCGAGACGTCTGGTATTCCAGATTTCCAATCTCTATCTCTAATTTCCACAACAGACTTATTTGTGGCGAGGGATTGTGGATCCGAAGCATCATTCCCGGAAGTATGTAATACAGATAGATCGATCGTCGGTTTAAATAACTTCGATTTACTCGCCCGGGTTTTAGGTTTGACTGTCTCCGCTCCCTTGGCTTGTCTAATCTCCGCCGTAGTAAGGTGAGGAGGCCATTCATCCTCTTCCTTGCTCAGGAAGTCGGGTCCACCCAACCAGTCTGGAGTATCTATCAGTTCCTGTGGAGTTGCTCCCCGGGAGGCGATATCGGCTGGATTAATCGTACCAGGGCAATGTCTCCATTGATCTATCTTTGTGCGACTAAGAATAATAGCTACCCTGTTAGTAACAAAAACGCTGAACTGACAGACTTCATTGGTTAGATACTCCAACACGAGTAAAGCGTCGGTCCAATAAACAGTTTTCTCCAGTGGATAGTCGATTTGTTCTGTTACGTTCCGGCCGATGGCTGTAGCGTATAAGGCCGCCTTTAACTCCGCTCGAGGAACCTTTAACTTGTTGTTAATCAATGCCTTAGAGGTAACCAAGGCGACTTTGATTCCATCCGGAGTTTCGACTCGCAGATATGCTACTATACCTATTCCCATGTCGCTGGCGTCTCCAAACACATGGAGTTGATAGGAATACGTAGGAAGAACATGACCAAAATATGCATGGGAAATTATAAAGTTCTCGATGGCTGGTAGAGAATCTTCCCATTTCATCCATTTCTTCAACAGTTCTCCCTTAAGCGGATCGTCCCATGAGTGGTTTTCAAGCCACATTTGTTGTACTAAACTCCGAGCAATCAATATAACTGGGCTAATAAATCCCAATGGGTCGAAATAAGTGCTCAGGATACTTAAACAAATCCGTTTGGTCCAAACTGGATTATCTCGCTGTTTGAGCTGAAAAAACAGGATGTCTCTTTCAGTGTCCCACTTCAAGCCAAGCGTCTTGGTTTCTGGAAGATCATCCTTTATTAAATCTAGGTCTTTCGCTCCTCGGTCTTCTACCGGTATCGCTTCCAGAAACTCACGGGAGTTGCTGGTGAATTTCGTCAGTCGAAATCCACCTCTTTTCAAACACTCTACCGTTCCTTTCGCGACATCTATGGCTTCTTCTACTGATGGAAGGGACCTTAAATTGTCGTCCATGTATATATTACGTTTGATGTTGTCTATCACCTCTTTGGAGAAGGCGTCTCGGTTGTCATTCGCAGTGGTTCGCACCACGGAGCAGGCGTTGGAAGGGCTTGATATGATCCCAAAAGCCTGGATGGTCATCCAGTACTCTACCGGTTTCTGGTTGAGGTCTCCTTCAGGCCACCACAGAAATCTCAGGCTGTCTCTATCTCTATCCAGCGCCTTGACTTGTAAGAACATTCCTTCTATATCGGAGGCGAACGCGATGGAATATTGTCTTAATCTCAAAAGTATTCCCAACAAAGATTGGAGTAAGTTGGGTCCTGGTAACAACTCGGAATTGAGGGATTGGCCCATATATAGAGCGGAACCATCGAATACGACTCGTACTTCGTGGGGTTTACCGGGTTTGGGAACGTAATGATGTGTTAAGTAATACGTTCTCTCAGCCACTGGTGTTCCTTCCGGTACTCGCTCCGCGTATCCCTTTGTTATAAATTTCTTCAACTGAGTTTGGTACATTTCTTTAGCTGAAGCATTAGCCGTAAGGCGTCTATGTAATTGAGCGATTCTTTTCTCTGGCAAGGGTCTGTTATTTATAAATCTAGGTTCTCGTTTTCAAAATGGTAGGCCGATTTCATATCTACCTTGGTCCTTTAAAAAACGTGTAGTTGTTTCCTGGATTTGCTTGGCTCTTTCTTCTTCTATCGATAGGGCCTTATCGTATGAATTGGGCTCTACCAGTTCTTGAGTAAAGAATCGTACGGCGAGTTCGTCCCGTGTTCTAGCGTTGTAGCGCTCTATCTCATCATTTAGTTCGTCATTGTAATCAATGGGTCCCGATGGGCGAATCAGTTGACATAGGTTCACCTGGTTTTTCCACGTTTTGTTTTCTGTAAGTAGGTCGATTGTGTTCTCTTCATCGAAGAGTTGGTAGATGTCGTTATTATCTGAGGAGTATGGTGTTCCCTCAGTTAGTTCTTCCACCTCACTGTTCTTCACTTCCCAATCGTTTACTTGATATATTCGTTCTTGTGGCATTCTCTCTTCGAGAGTTCTGCGGGAAGGGCCAGTAAAGTACCAACCTACTCTAGTTCTTACCGCATAGGTTTGCAGTGGCTGCGGTTGAGCAGGCCGTTTCTCCAATGTTTCGAGCGCCTCATGCGCGTTTTGGCCGATGAGTATTTGCACTCCAGGATAATCTGTCTGGAATCGAGGTATCTTAAGATGTTGGATGCTCTCATCCTCGTCCCAATTATAAAGGTCTGCTTGGGTAGTAGCGAAGTTCTTTATAGCCACCATTTTTACAGACCTTATACCTTGTGCTCCTAATTTATCCTGGGGGGTGGACAACACACCTACATAGTAATCTGCCATTAGGGTAGATTTCCAAACCTGCATAATTCCTGACATATTCAATTTAGTCCGGAATTTGGGTTGTCCAGCAAAGATATCTTCGGCTAGTTCTTGATCGATGAATGTTCCTGTGCTGCCGGAGTCAAGGAGGGCGTTCACTATGTAACTTTTGTTAGGACCATGAACTCTTACCTGCACTACAGGAAATTCTCTGATTCCTACGTTGGAAGTTGGAGCTTTCCAAGATGGTTGTCTGGCAAAAGTAGTTGGGGGGAACTCATTGTCGGTGTCCTTTTCATAAGTAAGTGCTCGATACACCGCGGTATTGATTAGATAACAGGATTCGTTGGCGTCGGAGAATTCGTCAGTATAGAATCCTTCCATCTCAGATTCTTGATCAGTGTCATTTACATCACTGAATTGGACATGTAGTTCGGGCTTACCTTACTCGGGTTGTCTCGTTCGAACTCACTGTGTAACAAGAGGTGATGTTTCGCGCCACACTTTGCACACTTTACGTCAGAGTAACAGGTTCGCCGTTGGTGTCCTGGTCTGAGGCAATTATAGCATAACCGCTTATCCCACACGACTGCACGTCTGTCTACAAGGGATTTCTTTAGAAATTCAGCACACGCACTCAAACGGTGGGTCCCGTCGCACAGCGCACAGTTAGGTTTTATGTTACTCACTTTACCTTGGGTAACCTGATGCACTCTCGTTCTTTCTTCGGGCTTTCTTCCGTGCATTCTGTTAGGAGACTGAGGAGGGGTCTTGGCAACCTGTTCTCTCCTATCGTTGGTTCGAGTCTTGTATTTACTTACGTCTTTTGGGGTTTTGTTAACGTAGTAAAATTTGTCAGTGTCTTTCCCGCTGTCCTCTTCTTGAGAAGCTTGGCTTTCGCCGTCGTCAGTGTAACACACCGGTGTGACTCTTCTCCTAGAAACGGGTTTCTCACTTACCTTATTTTCCGATGTTTTTTCTCTGGACTGCTTGATGAGTTGTAGTTTTACTTCACCATCTAAGAAGGACATGAGATCAGCCATGGTAGGGCTTCGTCGTTGCTGCTCATTCATATACAACACTTTCTTGTCCCAGCGTGTACATACTCCACCCTTTGGTAAAGTAGAGACTACTGCTCCAATAACCATGGAACTCTGATATTCATGAGACTTACCTAACCAGTCCAATTGTCTACAGATCTCCTG
The DNA here is from genome assembly GCA_032718475.1 of Nemertoderma westbladi. Lineage (NCBI taxonomy): Eukaryota > Metazoa > Xenacoelomorpha > Nemertodermatida > Nemertodermatidae > Nemertoderma > Nemertoderma westbladi. Next base: position 125,410 of record JAUCBJ010001861.1, on the reverse strand, counting down.
AATCTCATCGGAAAACTCTATAATCCCGCTACTAAGGAAGTTTCGGGGGGCTACTAATTTTGCATACAAATACTTAGCTATGTTATCCTTGTTACCATACCTGATGTTTAATGTATCCCAAACTTGTCTTAATCCTTCTGGATGTCCAATGAACTTTAACGCCATTAACTTGGGAGGTCCTTCCAAGCACTTGATGAGGAACCTAAGTTTCTCTCTGTTAGATAGTACAGAGTTCTGTATGCTGTATTTGTAATATTCATTGAAAGGTAACCATTTCATCTCATCTCCATTGAATTTGACGATCTCTCCCACTTTGACCGCTTGGCGGGCTTCTGTTCTAGCCATCTGACGCGTAAAGCTTTCTTGGGCCATCGTGTTATTTAATATCGAATTATCGGTATATAAATTTCTCGGATCATTATCAGGTCTATAGGGAATATCATTAACAACAGGTTTATAATCACCCTTAATAGGGTTTGCTATAGGAGTTTCTACTTCACTAGCAGTATAGATGCGTGTAGGCTCCACACCTTGCGCATGTAATACTTCAGACCTAACAGGTTGACACAATGTTACAGGGGGTATGGGTATACCCTTTTGTATGTTGACTAATTTGTCGCGTTCTAGCGCGATACTTTGCTGCACTTCTTGCAATTCGGCCCTACCTTCCCTTACTGTTCCCTTAAGTTGGTGGACAGTCTCCTGCATCTGTCCGAGCAGGAGATTCATCCCCCGCCGTCCCTCCTCTACCCACTCAACCGCCGAAGCGGGAGTCGCCAACATTGTAGCGGGCCGACGCGGGACGACGGGAGACAAATCTTTGATTTCTCTCTCAGCTTCTAGGACAGGGATATTCTCATGGACCGTTCTACCGGGTACAGGCAGTGTAGTACTGTGTAAAGGGAATTTAGAGTTAAGCTCTGGAAGTACAGGGGTCTCCAGCACAGGAGTGGCTTTGGGAACGACAGGCCTAATTATTTCAGGCTCATCAACTATTGTAGGGAGTCTTTTGACCTGAATAATTTGTTCTGTGGGTTCTGTACTACCTAAGTCTGTGCTAGTTAGTTGTCTTCTAACCGCCAGGGGCAAATCAGGCAATTTGTGGCGGTGAGATGTTTTTCTACGCCTGCTTAGACGAGATCTATTTCCGCCGCCTTCAGGATCGGTGGTTTCGCTTTCCTCCGATGATGTGTATCCCTGGCGTTTTGGAGTAGATCGTCTCATCATCTGCATTCGACTAGCAGTTAACTGTTTATTTATGTTGTCTTGCGTCTCTTGCAGATTTTCCAACTCCAGTTGGGTAGTCTGCTCAGACGCTCTCCGTTCTGCTTCTGCCACTGCCTTTGCCGCCTTTCTTTCCGCCTCTACTTCTGCCATTGCTATTGCCGCTGCCTTTCTTTCTGCTTCTGCTTCTGCCGCCGCTGCCTTTCTTTCTACTTCTGCTTCTGCCATGTCCACCGCCTTTTGTTCCTCTATCCGTCTTTTCTTTACTTGTTCTTCTTGGACTCTAGCGAGGCGGAGTTTTTCATCAAATTTAGCTTGGTTTGCAGCTAACATTTCCGCATCGATTGAGTCCAACACAAGCTTGGTTCCTTCACTATTAGGGGAAAGTCCAGACAGCCGTCTCCTCAACTCTTCATCACCCAAGAAGCGTTGATAGTCTGACAGATAGATGTCTATGGCGTCTCTCGAGGGCGGCTTCTCTGCTGCTGTCTCTTCGCTTTCCACTTGAGAAAGGGTGGCATCGGTTGGTTCTTCATAGGTTGGTCTCTCAGCCAGCTGGGATTTCCACTGGGCCGTTTCTTGAACTTTGAGACCTACCTGCTGGAACCAAGTCTTGACAGCAACCTGCAGCGACGTGTCCTGTCTTCTTTTGGAAGTTTCCTCAAAGGCTGATAGGATTAGTCTAATGCGTAGGGTTCTTTCACGTACTTGATAAAGCAGCTCTTCCTGCTCTTGAGGTCCTTGGGGTTGTCGAAACAATTGTTCTTCCAATCGCTCTAAGGAGCCGAAGAATCCCTGCACATATCCTGCTGCCGACCTCTTCCAAACAGCTGGATCCATCGTATCTTTAGCCACTCCCATCCTGTGTATATCTTCCCAAGTAGCTTCGGACAAATCTAACGGGAGTCCGGGTCCGGGAAAGTTCCATTGTGACTCGACAATAGACATCAATTCTTCCCTGGCGTATCCCGCATAACTATCTTGGGTCGCTCGCTTACTTCTCGCCCAATCGGCTTGATGTTCCTCCACCGCAATCAATATTGTAGTTAGCACTGCGGCAGGAAGGGTGAGAAGGGGATCCGAGTAGGCTGTAGCCGCCGTCTGCACTCCGCGTTCGGGGGTCAGCTCTACAGTATCCGAACTACTGGAGCTATCAGATCGCTGGGAACAAGTTTCTTGACTAGGATGTTGCTTCTGTTGGACAGCTGCTTCCTGGTTCCGTTTGACTTGGGCCCGAGTGCCGATGATAGACCTACGGTGTTGGATCAGCTTAGGGTCTGATACTACTACTGGAGGGATGACCTTTCTTTCAGTAGGAGGTGAGCTGAACTCCTTTCTTAATCGCTCCACACTCCTATCTGTGTCACAGATGGTTGTATCGATTAGACTGTCTGACAGGTTTTGCTGGGTGTCAGACATGTTTAGCTATACGGTTGAATGCCTACTGCTATAGTTACAGTTAAAGCAAGTCTAGTAATTCAGTATGACCGTTGACCTAGTACCGTTAATTTATTACAGTATATTAGAATACCGGTATACACTTATAATATATATAAGTATTGTAAACTAGTTTTGTCACAGAGTACCGGTATATAATTTTAGCACAAATATATATAAATATATAATAGGCCTATCGTGAATACCGGTATGCAGCTTACACTTATAGTATATAAGTATAATTCTGGACTAGAATTAATTACAGAATACCGCTATAATTTCAGCCTAAATTTATAGAAATAAATATAATAAGCCTATGGTAAATACCGGTATGTCAATTATTTTAGAATAATTAAATTTCTGAATATTTTAGGGTTACTTGGTTACTTTAACTTACTTTATTACCGTTATTTAAGTAGTAGTCCAACTGATATTGAGACCTAGTTGTTGTATGGCAGGCCTACTATTTATAAATCGTTTGAGTTGATTTATAATATTTATATACCCGTTTAAAATGGGTTTTGTCAATATTTGAAATAAATGTTATTATTTCTGGGGGAAGTCACTACACAGAAGCTGTGCGCTCTCAGTGAAGTGCTACTTATGGGACACTAAAACAGATAATTCTAATTTACCTAAGTTACTTAATACTACAAATTACTTACGATACGGGTGAGATTAAATCTCTAATTAAACACAACAAAAATATTACGTACGAAATTTTAGGGTAATTTTACAGGAAGTCTACAAACCAGCCTAACAAAGGGTTAGAATTCTGGTTATTACAACGGACAGGGTACTACGGTATTTGAAAATAATAAGTAGTAGTAAATATATTGCACTGTCCAGATAGGAAAAATACCACCGCCTGACGACCTATAGCCGTATCGCTATAGGTACTATGTTATGTATCACGGAGTGTTCCTACCTGGAAGTTAATTACCATGGACTACCAGATCCAACGTGCCTATTAACCACTTTACAACACAATACACTGCCTAAACACTAATTACTTTCGGAAAGCACTGTACACCAAACCCTAAATTAGGTACAAGTACTTATTAAAACAAATAACTAGCAGTTAAATATACTTGAACAGTTAAAAGAACCACGGCATCTGCTGGAGTGACCGGTGCACAAAATCACCAGTCTTTTCCTACGCCAAGCAGCCCGTGTAGTACCGGGGTTAATTTAACTATAACGGTATGTGTAACAAGCACAATTACTGTAGGAATAAACTTGGGGACATGAATGTTGCGAATAATCGCATAAACTCTGAATAATAAATATTACGCTACCCGTACAGAATACTCAAACAAAATACAAACCAAACGCTGGCAGACTACCACCAAGCCTAAATAAACTACAGTATGTGCAGATTCCAAAATGGTTAGTTAGTATGCGTTCTAACACGGTAGTACGACTTATTCTTTAAGAGGGGATTGACCTTACAGCTATGGCTGCCCCAACTTACTAACTGGCACTTTATCAGACAAACTCTACACACGCAGCAATCTCTTCAGACCTAATAATAGCTAGACAACAATCCAGCCTACAAAATATCTGAGTAATAACTATTACGGTACCTGAACAGACCACACAAACAAACACAGGCCAAAACGCTGGCAGAATACTGTCAAGCCTAAATAAACTACAGTATGTGCAGATTCCGAAATGGTTAGTTAGTATGCGTTCTAACACGGTAGTACGACTTATTCTTTAAGAGGGGATTGACCTTACAGCTCTGGCTGCCCCAACTTACTAACTGGCACTTTATCAGACAAACTCTACACACGCCGTAATCTCTCCAAACCCAACAACAATCCGACAACAGTCCGGCCTACAGTTATCTGAACAATCTGAGCAGACTTACACGTCTTCAGCTCAATATTAACTTACTAGGAAATAAAACTGACAGAAATAGACCTAAGTAAAATCCCAATAAAAACCAGGCGTCCCCGATTTAATATCAAGACCTACCGGTATACAATAATCAAAATCGAATAATACTAATGTACTTATACTGGAAGTACCGGTTAGGACAGTTGGGCCTACAGACCTACAGCAGTACCGATTCTGGCAGTTGGGCCTATGGACCTACAGCAGTACCGATTCTGGCAGTTGGGCCTACGGACCTACAGCAGTACCGATTCTGGCAGTTGGGCCTACGGACCTACAGCAGTACCGATTCTGGCAGTTGGGCCTACGGACCTACTACAGTACCGGTTCAGGTTTACCGGTCGACCGGTACTTTTAACTTTATTGCTTACTGCAATAAAGACAATAACTGTTATTGTACGCGCTTTTGAAGACCTTTAGCAGTTTAACCTGCCAAAATTTATATGTCTTTTGGTTTATAAATAGACTTTAGAAAATGACAAATATTTAATACCAATAAACACAACATTAGCCGAAGCCAGCCTAGTGCGCGTCCATTCACCCGCTGGATATACCCGGGAGACTGGATTCGTAGGGCTTAGATTGTTATTGCAGTGTAAGCTTACTGTATTATTCGATTGATCGTTAATAAATAATTTCTGACTAATATTATTCACTTTCGGGAAATATTAACAGTTCCTTTAGGACGTGGCGCTCTATCTAGGTAAACAGAGATATGACTTATACTAAACACAACGGTAAGTCGGGAAGGCTTATGATTCACGTATGAGGCGCATTCTTTAGGAAATGCTTAGTTATCAGTCACAATCATGCACACTACCGGTAACACACAATGCTGCACACTAATCTGCCGACTGTCAATGAATTTTATCATATATAAAGAGAACAGCAATTGACTCATGTAGTGCTTATCAAATAGCATTAAATTCACTACAAACCACAATAATATAAGTCGCAATCGTCTCTCTAACCTGTAGTGTATCAAGAAAATTGGGAAATTTGGGTTCTTTATAGATGTTCTCCAAATAATATTCAACCAACTGATACAAAATAATAACAACAGTAAAAGCATTAAGACGGTAGGTTAAGATATGATATGACAATATATGTGCCGTTAAGACTGGACTGTGTCCAATTGAGTTGACCGATAATTGGGCCGAGTTGTTATGATAACAGTTATACGCTCTATAATCTAAGCCTACTAATGTTTCTTCTAAAGTCTGAAACGAATTGACTCTAGAGCCGGTGTTCCTGGCCTAGATAGAAACAACAAAACAGTATCAAGAAAAAACTGCTACTGTCCCTAACACCGTTGCAGGTATCTTTTACACAGAGAGGAATAGCTCTCATTGGCAGAACACCAGATTCCACAAGTTCCACGAATATCTAAATGCCGAACTATCAGGAATTTTGCAACCCTTGGCCAACACACAAAATGAGTCACTCCGCTCGGTTGTCCTGGTTGCATACTCTGCTGCTATAGCTCTGGTTGGCCGATAGAACATAGCAAAGAGCCCCTCGTATAACAAATCAGCCAATCAGCCGGTCGCTTTGCATCATTCGAGTTAGAGAGCTTTTTAGAGTATTCCAGCGCCTGGGGGGAAACTGGATTGCAAAGCAAAAGGGCCAGTTATATCCCACAAAAGCTTTTACATGGCGGTAACTCATTTTTTCAGAATCTTGAATATTTCAAAATTTGAGGTACCACGCCCTAATTTTTCTGCACAAAAATGAGCTGAAAATAGGTAGACATGTTTTTAGAGTAATGTCATTTGAATCAGCGACCCAGAAAACCTATAAAAATGAGCTGAAATTAAAACATGGTGGTTTTTTCCGGATGTCATATTTTCAAAATTTGAAGTGCCACGCCCACTTCGTTGATGCACCAAAATTCGTTGATTAATCAACATTTTTGATCATTGGATGAATAAAATCTAAAGAATATAAAATTAACAGATATATAGTACTTATCAATATATTAATATTATGTATTTATTTACTTGGATAAAATGTTTAATGATATACACAAATAAATTGTAACTATTGACAACATTGCATTTTAAGTAGCAGTCATCAGCAATACGGTGATTGTATTTTGCAATTAACCGTCTTGAGTCCGCCCACGCAATTATATTTCACACTTTTGACAGACTACAAGTGTACGAAGTTTGGTTTAATTTCATTAAATATTTGGTTAGTATTATTAGCCTTCACACGTTTGTCGACAGATAGAGTGACCGACCACCTACAGACAGACCGAACGACCGACTGTCAACGGTGAAACACCCGTAACGGTAGGCTATGCCAAGGTTGCAGTAAAACAGTTGCAAGCCTAATACAGTATCAGGTATGACCTGTACTGCAAACCATGACCTACTAATATATCCTACTATATTTAGTAGGTCATGTGCAAACGTATCTTTTTGATTATATTCTAACATCCATAGATTGTATAAATTATTAAGTAATTTAAACAGTCTATAGGATGGTCCACACACTTATCGAGAGACACGGGCTCGATCCCCGCTGGTGGCGAATTAATTTTTTCCGCTCAATTTGAGACTATAGAGTCCTAAGTTCCTGTTTAAATTACTCAATAATTTATACAATTTATGGATGTTAAAACATATAAACAATAAGATTCGTTTGCAGTACAGGTAATAACTGAGAGGGATGGTACGGAGATCCGGGCTCCGGATTCTCCGTCCTTTTTTTTTTTAGCTCCGGACTCCGTAACGGACAACGCTGACGTGTTCTAGAACAATAGAAAATTATTATATACTATTCTAGAACATAAATAAAATAAAAAATCGAATATTCTAGAACATATAACCAGTTTTTTTAAATTTTAAAATAGCTAGTAAATTAACAAAAAAAATTGTATATCTTACATTTAAATTAATATTGATTATATTTTATAGTTTTTGTATACTAATGTACAGTAACTACTATAATTAGTTTATTTATCCATTGGGTATTGGCTTTTGTTGGCCTCATATCTCATTGAAACCGTTTAATTTTCCTTTTCTTTTCTTTTGCCTCCACATGTTTTCTGTCAGTTTTTCGGTTAATTTATCTTCATAGTTAATGCCCTCCTGACACAAAGCTCTGGCGTTTTATATTTTCCTTATTTTTCTCCGTAACGCCGTACCTGTATTAATTGCCTTAATTGTACTTGTGCATTTAGCACCCCAAAAACTTTTTGAATAATTTGTTTAATTACTAGCAATTTTAGATTTGAAAAATAACTAGCTCTATGTTCAGATCATTATATTTTTTATTATAATTATGTTCTAGAATAGTGTATAATATTAATATTTTGTTTTAGAAGTCTACAATTTTGTCATGGTAACAATGATTTATGTTATAAAAATGTAGTGATATACGGAACTGTTACCTTAAATTTATTTTCGTCAGCTCGAGTAACATAAATTTATAACGTAATATATTATTATATATATATATTATTAATATAATTAATATTTATTATTATTTAGCTGATCGCTTAAAATAGGCCTCCGTCATCTTGTTTCTTCAATTCATATTGTAGAATTGAATAAAAACATTAGAATTATACATGGACTTCTAGAACATTAATTTATAACTAATACATGAATACTAAATGTGTCAAAATGTATACCATTTTGATAATTACCGAAATTATTGGTGAAATTGAAAACGGTTCTCAGATTCGGAATCTTCAGACGAAGACGGTTCTAAAGAGAAACGAAAAATAAAACCAACAACAAACTGTTGGCTTCAATATTGCTAAATATACATTTTTAACGGCTCGTTGTAACTAAATAATTTGGGATTGGAAATTGCAAAAAGAAAGGGTGTCGAACTACATCAACTTCATCTAAAATTTCGAACCATTTGATGCAAATTTGCAAAAATTAGGGGGAGGGTGGTAAATAATTATTTATTACATGGGAAAAAAGTAGAACTTTTATCATTATTCTTGAGGCATTTTATTTACAGAGCGCCAGCGAGGTTAAGAATGGGTCGAGAGAATATTGAAAAAAATATTTTCTACACTTTTTTTCCCCTGTAATACGTAATGTACTTTTTTGTTGCTCAATTCTTTAGTAAAACATAGAGCGATATAGAGTTAAAAAATATGAACGACAGTATTTTACTATATTGCAGCCATACAGTAGTTACTGCTACAGTTTTGGAATTACTGTACTCTTCAACTTCGGATGCTGCCTTACTCAATCAATGTTAAAATAATTTATTGTTCTCGAATATTTATTACGTAACTAGAGAGCCGCTTAACTACATAAACCAATATTGGATATTGAATTCCGTTTTGGAGTACACTTTGTAATAATAAATAATAATAATAATTAAAAGATTTATATAGCGCCTTTCCTAAATTAAGAGCAAGGCGCATGGCACTGTTAAAATGTAGGATTGCTAAAAAATTAGATAAAAACAGTTTAATTAAAAACGGACATTGATAACATCGTGTGAATATGATTATGCAGATTTACTCGTACTCCAGGTGGAAGTAGTGTGTTTTTAGCCTCGACTTAAAAACCGCGATGGTTGGTGATTGTCGAACGTTGATTGGCTGTTTGTTCCAAATAGTCGGGGCAGCAACTGAGAAAGCGCGCTTGCCGTAGTGCACCATGTTGAATCTAGGGATCACCAGCAGTTCGTAGTGGGATGACCTCAGTGACCCGGGAGGGCGTGTAGGGTGACAGTAGATCTCGCAGATATACTGGTGCTGTTCCATTCAGACACTTGTAGGTAATCATCGCAATTTCATAGTCTCCATAATATAGTAATATAATATTATAATAATATAATCATATTTTGTAGACACTAAAGTTGCAATAACTTTTGAGTGTGTTAATGAATTTTGCTCAAATTACTTGCAAACCTTTTCTACGTCGATGCTCTTTCAAAACATGTAAGTTAATTTCAAATTTAAGAAAATCCACCAAAAATATTTTATTTTACTTTTTCGCCGGGAAAAAAGTAAATTCAATGCAATCATATGGGTTACTTTTTTTCCCTAGGGAAAAAGTGAAACGTTTTCTTTCGATTTGGGGTATATTCGAGTGAAAAAGTAAAGTAACAATTTAAGAATAAAATGGTTGTTGTATTGTATTAGTAACTATAATTTTTAAATTAGACAATGCTGTATATTTTACCTCAAATTTGCTATAACTTTGTTACGTTAAACTTCTAATTCAAAAGTGGATCTTTTAAAGAAAACAATAACTTTTACAAAAAGAATAACTATTTATTTTACAAAAGAAAGTATCATTTTTTGTCGGACTTTTTAATTCTCATTCTCGAGGAATAGTAAAAGCATATTTTTTCGAGGCCGAAGGTTGACTGCAGCTGGGATATGCCCTGTACCCCCTGCTGCCAGGAGCAGGTCGCAGTGGAGTAGCAGCCATTATTGGTCGATTACCATCTACCTGGTCAGGCTATAAACCCCGGCAGCGCAGGCGAATGGCCTTAAAACATAGGACCAGGAGGGTACTAACTGCGAGACTAGACGTTATACGCTTATAGAATTGGGGTCATACGTACTCTGTGACCAAAAATGGGGATCATACGGAATTCTAGGCAAAATATTGTAAAATACATTTAATATATGGGAACATTTAAATATTTACATAATTAAAATGATCCACTTTCAATTTAGTTGCTGTGTATGAAATGGTCGATGAATGAGTAATAATTATTGACTTGTAATAAGTACCTCATGATGGCGCTGTGTACAATTGGTTGAGTGTGCAGTGTGAACATGACTTTGCTGAAGACAGGACGTTTTTTTAGATTTCGTTTGGATTCTTCTGTTGTACTAGGTTATATGCAGCAGCAGCACGCCTTTGTTTCAACCATACACAGCTAGTTACGTTAACACAAAGATACCCCACAACGTTTTCTTAATATTCCTTTCTTTATTTAGGACGATTGTGTGGTAAAGTGGTTTGTGTGTGGGCAAGCTAAGCAATATCGTACGATCATATGGTTGGTGGCGTGATTCCTCAATCCTAAAGAAATACTCAGCTCTTATTGGTTAATATCCATGGCACCATCCCTTGGCCTATTTTTACTGGTTGTTTTTTATAATGTTTGCCATTGGGGCTTTGTTCGTACTGTGGAGGTGTAATGATTGATAACATTGTGGGTTTGTAATAGTGCCTCATAAGTCTGTCAATCGAAATAGGTACTACACTGTACTACCATGGCTGATCACCTACGTTACTTACAGTACTACGAAATGTACAACGCCTGCCTCCCCGTTGCCATGCAGTCTGATGACGAAGATAACGAATCATATGATTACAAATTACGTTGCCTTAAGTAGCCCTACATAATAGGAGAGCATTTTACCTGTTTATCAGAAGTTCGTTACAGGAGGGAAGTAGCCTGCCTGGATATATCACTGACTATATCTGGATAGGTCTATAACAATTAGCAATTTAGGCCTATAGATGTATAGCCACTATCTGACTATACTGCTATATACAGATATACTGATATAGCCACGTATGTTCAGCATAATTTCATTATATGGGATTCCTTATGAAATTATTGCAGCAATCAGATCAGTATATGATGGTTCGATAACATTTGTGTCTACTGTTGATGGTGACACAGAACCATTTGAAGTGTTATGGGGCTTCCTCCAGGGAGACACACTTGCACCATTCTTGTTCATAATTGTGGTTGACTATGTTCTACGCATGTCCTTAGATCATCATAATGAGGATGGGGTGATGATAATACTTTGAAAGTTCTCAGCAAGTCTCTGATCGGATAAGCATAAGCTCAAAGGATGGTATGCTTGAGCATGTCTGCATGTGGACGACTTCTGTTACCTGGGATCATGGATCCGGAAGTCAGGTGAGGACCTTCGAATACGTAAAGGAAAGGCATGGGCAGCCTTGAATAGGCTTTCCAGGATTTGGAAGTCACCGAGAATTAATCGGAAACTTAAGGTCCGATTATTTAGAGCAGCAGTAGTTCCAGTACTCCTCTATGGGAGTCCATGCTGGGCTCTAACTGCTGACAGGCTGAGGACACCAAATCTCTGGATGCCACATTCACAAGAATGCTACGCCGGGTTCATTGTGTGAAGTACAATGCACACATCTCCAACCAGACACTATATAACATTGGAGGTGTCTCATTGGTTCCCCCAAAGCTTGACACTAGAACAAAATCGCCTCCGCTTTGCAGGACATTCAGACATTACTTTCGCCGTGAGGACCAGCCAGTGCATAATCTTGTACTTGGCAGCCTCATGGAGCGAATAAGCATGGTGGACAGCCACAGCCCATGACTTTCTTGAGACGCATCTTAAAGGACACTGGCCTTGAAGATGCGGATGATCTAGCAAATGTCATGGGTGATAGGGAGTTGTGGCGGCGCAATTTTGTCAAAAAGCCGGCACAGCATTCTTAAAAATGCAGCTGCAATGCAGCATGCCGATACTACTGTACTACTACTGATATAGCAGTATAGGCTACTTACGTAGTACCCTTACTTGTCTGTTTCCATTGAATACTGGAATAGGCTAATACCGGTCCTGTACGCATTCAATTTAATTTAATTTTTAATTTAATTTAATTCACAAAGCATTAAGATCTAATACCGGTACTGTAAGTAATACCATACCATAGGCTGATAGGCCTAACTGCCTAAACCAGTAAACTGAAGGAGTGACAGACAGACATAATTCCGAATTCGTTCATCAATTATTAACTGCGTGGTACCCGTTACAGCGTTAACTGAAAGACCGACAGTCTGAGAAGCGCGCAGGCGGCAGGTGAACTGTGAACTGAGACACTCCACTCCAACCAGACCGCGTTCTGTATCTGCAGAGTTTGCGTTTGGCACTGCTGGTCGGACAGTCGGAGTCCGGCAGTCCGGTAGACAAGACATACCGGTACCGTACCGGTACCTAATTTCATCCAAATTGAATAATAAATCAAATCGCTACCGAGATGTCAACACAGGGATACGGAGTCCTGCTAGTCCATTTATTCCGAGCGCTAAAAGTCGTTGTCCTCTTCGGTATCGGCGTCTCATTCGCCGCCACACTGAACTGCATCCTCCTCGAACGGAATTCCGCCATCTTCCCTCGCGACGCGCTAGCGATCCTCCGCCACTGCTGGTGGATCTTCCCTATAGTCGGCATGGCTGCTACCCTGGTCGGACTCCTCTACCCCTGCGTGGACACTAAACTCGGCGACTATTGCCACCCCCAGGAGGGCGCCAAAGTCCTTAAATGCGTCGCATTCTTCGTGGGAATGAAACTGTGCTGCACAAAACTGGACTACGCGAACAACCTGCACATGGCAGTGGTGCTGGGGCTTTTGTCGCTACTCATCTGGTGGCTGTTCGACAGCACTAAGTCCGGACTCGTTGTCGCTCTGAGCTGCGCTCTCGTCGCTGCGCTGGTTATCCACGCGCTCATCAGCAATGGACTCTACGGCTACCCGGAGACAGACTTTACTTACCTAAAGTCCTGGCTGCCTTCTATATTCTTCTCAGGGAGTATCACTATGGGAACTATCGGTAGACAATTAGTTCTCGTCGAGAACTCCTTGTTCCATAACTCTTCGAAGAAAGTCCACGTCGATTAAATCATCTTCCTTATAGTTTAATCTTAAATTAAATGCCATTTCTTTATTGTTTATTTAGACTAATTATATAATATAATATGCCTTATATAATTATTATTGCTTTACAAGTAAAAGTAAAATAATAATAAAAGTACAAGTAAAATAAATCTAGAGTTTATTCGCCGAGTCGAATAAGTCGGAGTTAAGCAATTGTTTTATCGGTTCGATAATTAATTCAAATATATAAATTAAAAAAATGAATTATTAAAAAAAAAGGATAAATATTAGTATTATTATAGAGTTTAACTTAATTTCTAACTATAAACCGGTAAGCGGCAGCTATAAATTGTTTATACTCCGGTTTTTATTAGGATTGTTTCTCTTTCCAACCGCTTTTAGTTGCTACGGTATATTTAACTGCCTGCGGACTGCGGTATTGGTTCTCCACTATGATGGTGTTTTTCTACGATACTCTATTAATGTATGCTGCGTGTGTTTGTGGAATCTTTGTAGTTTTACGGACGTTAGGTTATATCTATCAGTCTATAGGCGATTATATAAACTATATATATAAACCAGATAATATAAAATATATTGTTATTAAAAATATAGATAATATAAACCAGAGTCAACTACTCTGGAATTAGAACCTCCGCCAAAGTTCCACAACGCTACTATTATTGTCGTTAACTGTTTATTTTTGAATCTGAATTCAATAAATCTGTTTCCTCAAATAAAATATTGCCGTCGATAACTTTATTAATATTAAACGTTGTTTTAACGGGTGTTATTAAATAGCCTGATAGATTACTTTATATTATATTACATTTTGCTATAAAGTGATTAAAATATACTGACTAATAATATTAATATTCAGCGATATGTGCGAGTGATTGTAGTCTGTGAAGTGTTACAACATCACGGATACCATACTATCATTGTTTTTTTTTTAAATACGGTCTGTTTGAAATACGAGCTACAGTAAAAGAAGCTGGAGGCCAACTGCATGTTAATGGGTTTCGCATCAAGAGAATCAAAAGACATTCTGAAGAGGTCAAGTAAAGTGTTCAATGAGAAGTACAGAGTTTTGGTGCGAAATATATTTTTTAGCTGAATGCATGCAACATGTTGGTCTGTAGTTGCCGAATAATTAGGTTTACATGGATACCAACCTGTTGCACTGATAATATCTTGTTTTACTTAACTTGCCTAAAAGTATAACCGTAATTTAATTATTATATGGTTTAAAGCTTTACATTGTATATATATTATATATCACAACATTAAATACTATGTATTAAGTATATAATCGTATATGAACGTAATAAATTATTAATATTAATGGCCCCCAATTAAACATTGATGCATCCATCCGCACCTTTTAGATGGCGTACTGACCAGTCGCCACCCAGACGTTGATGTACTGGGGGAGTTGGTGGCGTACTGACCAGTCGCCACCCAGACGTTGATGTACTGGGGAGTTGGTGGCGTACTGTCCAGTCGCCACCCAGACGTTGATGTACTGGGGGAGTTGGTGGCGTACTGACCAGTCGCCACCCAGACGTTGATGTACTGGGGAGTTGGTGGCGTACTGTCCAGTCGCCACCCAGACGTTGATGTACTGGGGAGTTGGTGGCATACTGACCAGTTGCGACCCAGACGTTGATGTACTGGGGAGTTGGTGGCGTACTGACCAGTCGCCACCCAGACGTTGATGTACTGGGGGAGTTGGTGGCGTACTGACCAGTCGCGACCCAGACGTTGATGTACTGGGGGAGTTGGTGGCGTACTGACCAGTCGCGACCCAGACGTTGATGTACTGGGGGAGTTGGTGGCGTACTGACCAGTCGCCATCCAGACGTTGATGTACTGGGGAGTTGGTGGCGTACTGTCCAGTCGCCACCCAGACGTTGATGTACTGGGGGAGTTGGTGGCGTACTGACCAGTCGCGACCCAGACGTTGATGTACTGGGGAGTTGGTGGCGTACTGACCAGTCGCGACCCAGACGTTGATGTACTGGGGAGTTGGTGGCGTACTGACCAGTCGCGACCCAGACGTTGATGTACTGGGGAGTTGGTGGCGTACTGACCAGTTGCGACCCAGACGTTGATGTACTGGGGAGTTGGTGGCGTACTGACCAGTTGCCACCCAGACGTTGATGTACTGGGGGAGTTGGTGGCGTACAGACCAGTCGCGACCCAGACGTTGATGTACTGGGGGAGTTGGTGGCGTACTGACCAGTCGCGACCCAGACGTTGATGTACTGGGGGAGTTGGTGGCGTACTGACCAGTCTCGACCCAGACGTTGATGTACTGGGGGAGTTGGTGGCGTACTGACCAGTTGCCACCCAGACGTTGATGTACTGGGGGAGTTGGTGGCGTACTGACCAGTCGCCACCCAGACGTTGATGTACTGGGGGAGTTGGTGGCGTACTGACCAGTCGCCACCCAGACGTTGATGTACTGGGAAGTTGGTGGCATACTGACCAGTCGCGACCCAGATGTTGATGTACTGGGGGAGTTGGTGGCGTACAGACCAGTCGCGACCCAGACGTTGATGTACTGGGGGAGTTGGTGGCGTACTGACCAGTCGCGACCCAGACGTTGATGTACTGGGGGAGTTGGTGGCGTACTGACCAGTCGCGACCCAGACGTTGATGTACTGGGGGAGTTGGTGGCGTACTGACCAGTCGCGACCCAGACGTTGATGTACTGGGGGAGTTGGTGGCGTACTGACCAGTTGCGACCCAGACGTTGATGTACTGGGGGAGTTGGTGGCGTACTGACCAGTCGCGACCCAGACGTTGATGTACTGGGGGAGTTGGTGGCGTACTGACCAGTTGCGACCTAGACGTTGATGTACTGGGGGAGTTGGTGGCGTACTGACCAGTTGCGACCCAGACGTTGATGTACTGGGGGAGTTGGTGGCGTACTGACCAGTCGCGACCCAGACGTTGATGTACTGGGGGAGTTGGTGGCGTACTGACCAGTCGCGACCCAGACGTTGATGTACTGGGGGAGTTGGTGGCATACTGACCAGTCGCGACCCAGACGTTGATGTACTGGGGGAGTTGGTGGCGTACTGACCAGTCGCGACCCAGACGTTGATGTACTGGGGGAGTTGGTGGCGTACTGACCAGTCACGACCCAGACGTTGATGTACTGGGGGAGTTGGTGTCGTACTGACCAGTCGCGACCCAGACGTTGATGTACTGGGGGAGTTGGTGGCGTACTGACCAGTCGCGACCCAGACGTTGATGTACTGGGGGAGTTGGTGGCGTACTGACCAGTCGCGACCCAGACGTTGATGTACTGGGGGAGTTGGTGGCGTACTGACCAGTCGCGACCCAGACGTTGATGTACTGGGGGAGTTGGTGGCGTACTGACCAGTCGCGACCCAGACTGGGGGAGTTTGAAATTAATTAGTTAAGATCCGATACTTATTTCTAGATTTGTTACTTAGTTCGGAAATTCCGATTAATTAATTAAATTAATGAATAATTTACTTGATCTAGTTTTTTATATTGAATTATGTGAGTGGTGGGAGGTTTTTTTATTGGTTTCTTATAGTTCTTGTTACTTACTGTTACTGATAGTGTTTTTGTATTGGTATCGTTTCTACGTTGGTTATATCTATTTACATCATACTATAGAGTCCTTTATATAAAGCCATAACATGAAATGAACGAGGTCAATTCTAATGAGAAATATACATATATTTTGTCATGGATTTATTTATATAATACGTAAATTAATTTTAATTGCCTTTCCTCATCTCCAAATAGGATTTGCTGTACCCCTAGATACTCCTTCATTACCTAGTCTCGAGTATGTAGGAGTTAGTCCTTACCCCGTATCCGACGTATTTCGTTGAAGATGAATCCTATAAACTGTATGGTTGAGTTTACACCAATTCATTATTCTCGATAGTTCCAATTCTGCGTCATTGTGCTATAAAGTTAAAAATACGTGCGTTTTAAAGTTGTAATTGCGACAAAACCGTCTGAATGAAGTTGTTTTACAAAAGTGTGATAATAAAATTATGTCAATTCATTTTGAATTTATAAAACCGTGTTCTTTATTTATATTAATATATTGGCTGTTTTTAATTTATATACTCCCGTAAAGTGAGTCAACAATAAATTCCACTTTCGTTCTTTTAAATGAAAAAGTACTGGTTGTATCTAAAAAGGTAACTACAACCTTGAGCAATAGTTATATTTTCTTTTGCGAATTGAAGAGCAACGGATATTTGTCTTTCTTTTTAATTATTTTTTATATTATCATTTTCACCTGAAAATTACAGATGCAAATTTGGACTAACCCCGTACATCAGATGTGGCGCTACCAATATAGGAGTAGCAGATAGGAGTAGTGTCCACCCCCACCCTCGGGTAGGAGATAGGAGTAACGCCTAGCCCTACCCTCGGGTAGCAGATAGGAGTAACGCCTAGCCTTACCCTCGGGTAGCAGATAGGAGTAGCACCCACCCCTACCTTCGGGTAGCAGATAGGAGTAACGCCTAGCCCTAACCACGGGTAGCAGATAGGAGTAACGCCTAGCCCTACCCTCGGGTAGCAGATAGGAGTAGCACCCACCCCTACCCTCGGGTAGCAGATAGGAGTAACGCCTAGCCCTACCCACGGGTAGCAGATAGGAGTAACGCCTAGCCCTACCCTCGGGTAGCAGGAGTAACGCCTAGCCCTACCCTCGCGTAGCAGATAGGAGTAACGCCTAGCCCTACCCTCGGGTAGCAGATAGGAGTAACGCCCACCCCTACCCTCGGGTAGCAGATAGGAATAACGCCTAGCCCTACCCTCGGGTAGCAGATAGGAGTAACGCCTAGCCCTACCCTCGCGTAGCAGATAGGAGTAACGCCTAGCCCTACCCTCGGGTAGCAGATAGGAGTAGCGCCCACCCCTACCCTCGGGTAGCAGATAGGAATAACGCCTAGCCCTACCCTCGGGTAGCAGATAGGAGTAACGCCTAGCCTTACCCTCGGGTAGCAGATAGGAGTAACGCCTAGCCTTACCCTCGGGTAGCAGATAGGAGTAGCACCCACCCCTACCTTCGGCTACCCTCGCGTAGCAGATAGGAGTAACGCCTAGCCTTACCCTCGGGTAGCAGATAGGAGTAACGCCTAGCCCTACCCTCGCGTAGCAGATAGGAGTAACGCCTAGCCCTACCCTCGGGTAGCAGATAGGAGTAGCGCCCACCCCTACCCTCGGGTAGCAGATAGGAATAACGCCTAGCCCTACCCTCGGGTAGCAGATAGGAGTAGCGCCCACCCCTACCCTCGGGTAGCAGATAGGAGTAACGCCTAGCCCTACCCTCGCGTAGCAGATAGGAGTAACGCCTAGCCTTACCCTCGGGTAGCAGATAGGAGTAGCGCCCACCCCTACCCTCGGGTAGCAGATAGGAATAACGCCTAGCCCTACCCACGGGTAGCAGATAGGAGTAGCGCCTAGCCCTAGCCTCGGGTAGCAGATAGGAGTAGCGCCCACCCCTACCTTCGGGTAGCAGATAGGAGTAGCGCCCACCTCGGGTGCAGATATGAGTAACGCCTAGCCCTACCCTCGGGTAGCAGATAGGAGTAACGCCTAGCCCTACCCTCGGGTAGCAGATAGGAGTATCGCCTAGCCCTACCCTCGGGTAGCAGATAGGAGTATCGCCTAGCCCTACCCACGGGTAGCAGATAAAGAGTAACGCCTAGCCCTACCCTCGCGTAGCAGATAGGAGTAACGCCTAGCCCTACCCTTGCGTAGCAGATAGGAGTAACGCCTAGCCCTACCCTCGGGTAGCAGATAGGAGTAACGCCTAGCCCTACCCTCGGGTAGCAGATAGGAGTAACGCCCACCCCTACCCTCGGGTAGCAGATAGGAATAACGCCTAGCCCTACCCTCGGGTAGCAGATAGGAGTAACGCCTAGCCCTACCCTCGCGTAGCAGATAGGAGTAACGCCTAGCCCTACCCTCGGGTAGCAGATAGGAGTAGCGCCCACCCCTACCCTCGGGTAGCAGATAGGAATAACGCCTAGCCCTACCCTCGGGTAGCAGATAGGAGTAACGCCTAGCCCTACCCTCGCGTAGCAGATAGGAGTAACGCCTAGCCTTACCCTCGGGTAGCAGATAGGAGTAACGCCTAGCCCTACCCTCGCGTAGCAGATAGGAGTAACGCCTAGCCCTACCCTCGGGTAGCAGATAGGAGTAGCGCCCACCCCTACCCTCGGGTAGCAGATAGGAATAACGCCTAGCCCTACCCACGGGTAGCAGATAGGAGTAGCGCCTAGCCCTAGCCTCGGGTAGCAGATAGGAGTAGCGCCCACCCCTACCTTCGGGTAGCAGATAGGAGTAGCGCCCACCCCTACCCTCGGGTAGCAGATAGGAATAACGCCTAGCCCTACCCACGGGTAGCAGATAGGAGTAGCGCCTAGCCCTAGCCTCTGGTAGCAGATAGGAGTAGCGCCCACCCCTACCTTCGGGTAGCAGATAGGAGTAGCGCCCACCCCTACCCTCGGGTGCAGATATGAGTAACGCCTAGCCCTACCCTCGGGTAGCAGATAGGAGTAACGCCTAGCCCTACCCTCGGGTAGCAGATAGGAGTATTGCCTAGCCCTACCCTCGGGTAGCAGATAGGAGTATCGCCTAGCCCTACCCACGGGTAGCAGATAAAGAGTAATGCCTAGCCCTACCCTCGCGTAGCAGATAGGAGTAACGCCTAGCCCTACCCTTGCGTAGCAGATAGGAGTAACGCCTAGCCCTACCCTCGGGTAGCAGATAGGAGTAACGCCTAGCCCTACCCTCGGGTAGCAGATAGGAGTAACGCCTAGCCCTACCCTTGGGTAGCAGATAGGAGTAACGCCTAGCCCTACCCTCGGGTAGCAGATAGGAGTAACGCCTAGCCCTACCCTCAGGTAGCAGATAGGAGTATCGCCTAGCCCTACCCTCGGGTAGCAGATAGGAGTAGCGCCTAGCCCTACCCTCGGGTAGCAGATAGGAGTATCGCCTAGCCCTACCCTCGGGTAGCAGATAGGAGTAACGCCTAGCCCTACACTCGGGTAGCAGATAGGAGTGACGCCTAGCCCTACCCTCGGGTAGCAGATAGGAGTAGCGCCTAGCCCTACCCTCGGGTAGCAGATAGGATTAACGCCTAGCCCTACCCTCGGGTAGCAGATAGGAGTATCGCCTAGCCCTACCCTCGGGTAGCAGATAGGAGTAGCACCCACCCCTACCCTCGGGTAGCAGATAAGAGTAGCGCCCACCCCTACCCTCGGGTAGCAGATAGGAGTAGCGCCCACCCCTACCCGACGGGTAGCAGATAGGAGTAACGCCTCGCCCTACCCTCGTGTAGCAGATAGGAGTAGCACCCACCCCTACCCTCTGGTAGCAGATTGGAGTAGCTCCCACCCCTACCCGACGGGTAGCAGATAGGAGTAACGCCTAGCCCTACCCTCGTGTAGCAGATAGGAGTAGCGCCCACCCCTACCCGACGGGTAGCAGATAGGAGTAGCGCCTAGCCCTACCGTCGTGTAGCAGATAGGAGTAGCACCCACCCCTACCCTCTGGTAGCAGATAGGAGTAGCGCCCACCCCTACCCGACGGGTAGCAGATAGGAGTAACGCCTAGCCCTACCCTCGTGTAGCAGATAGGAGTAGCACCCACCCCTACCCTCTGGTAGCAGATAGGAGTAGCGCCCACCCCTACCCTCGGGTAGCAGATAGGAGTAGCGCCCACCCCTACCCTCGGGTAGCAGATAGGAGTAACGCCTAGCCCTACCCTCGGGTAGCAGATAGGAGTAACGCCTAGCCCTACCCTCGGGTAGCAGATAGGAGTAACGCCTAGCCCTACCCTCGGGTAGCAGATAGGAGTAACGCCTAGCCCTACCCTCGGGTAGCAGATAGGAGTAACGCCTAGCCCTACCCTCGGGTAGCAGATAGGAGTAACGCCTAGCCCTACCCTCGCGTAGCAGATAGGAGTAACGCCCACCCCTACCCTCGGGTAGCAGATAGGAGTAACGCCTAGCCCTACCCTCGCGTAGCAGATAGGAGTAACGCCTAGCCTTACCCTTGCGTAGCAGATAGGAGTAACGCCTAGCCCTACCCTCGGGTAGCAGATAGGAGTAACGCCTAGCCCTACCCTCGGGTAGCAGATAGGAGTAACGCCTAGCCCTACCCTTGGGTAGCAGATAGGAGTAACGCCTAGCCCTACCCTCGGGTAGCAGATAGGAGTAACGCCTAGCCCTACCCTCAGGTAGCAGATAGGAGTATCACCTAGCCCTACCCTCGGGTAGCAGATAGGAGTAGCGCCTAGCCCTACCCTCGGGTAGCAGATAGGAGTATCGCCTAGCCCTACCCTCGGGTAGCAGATAGGAGTAACGCCTAGCCCTACACTCGGGTAGCAGATAGGAGTGACGCCTAGCCCTACCCTCGGGTAGCAGATAGGAGTAGCGCCTAGCCCTACCCTCGGGTAGCAGATAGGATTAACGCCTAGCCCTACCCTCGGGTAGCAGATAGGAGTAACGCCTAGCCCTACCCTCGGGTAGCAGATAGGAGTAGCACCCACCCCTACCCTCGGGTAGCAGATAAGAGTAGCGCCCACCCCTACCCGACGGGTAGCAGATAGGAGTAACGCCTAGCCCTACCCTCGTGTAGCAGATAGGAGTAGCACCCACCCCTACCCTCTGGTAGCAGATAGGAGTAGCTCCCACCCCTACCCGACGGGTAGCAGATAGGAGTAACGCCTAGCCCTACCCTCGTGTAGCAGATAGGAGTAGCGCCCACCCCTACCCGACGGGTAGCAGATAGGAGTAACGCCTAGCCCTACCGTCGTGTAGCAGATAGGAGTAGCACCCACCCCTACCCTCTGGTAGCAGATAGGAGTAGCGCCCACCCCTACCCGACGGGTAGCAGATAGGAGTAACGCCTAGCCCTACCCTCGTGTAGCAGATAGGAGTAGCACCCACCCCTACCCTCTGGTAGCAGATAGGAGTAGCGCCCACCCCTACCCTCGGGTAGCAGATAGGAGTAGCGCCCACCCCTACCCTCGGGTAGCAGATAGGAGTA
Organism: Nemertoderma westbladi; assembly: GCA_032718475.1. Lineage (NCBI taxonomy): Eukaryota > Metazoa > Xenacoelomorpha > Nemertodermatida > Nemertodermatidae > Nemertoderma > Nemertoderma westbladi. The sequence goes on along the minus strand of JAUCBJ010001861.1, from coordinate 103,191 downwards.
ACGCCTAGCCCTACCCTCGGGTAGCAGATAGGAGTAGCGCCCACCCCTACCCTCGGGTAGCAGATAGGAGTAACGCCTAGCCCTACCCTCGGGTAGCAGATAGGAGTAACGCCTAGCCCTACCCTCGGGTAGCAGATAGGAGTAACGCCTAGCCCTACCCTCGGGTAGCAGATAGGAGTAACGCCTAGCCCTACCCTCGGGTAGCAGATAGGAGTAACGCCTAACCCTACCCTCGCGTAGCAGATAGGAGTAACGCCCACCCCTACCCTCGGGTAGCAGATAGGAGTAACGCCTAGCCCTACCCTCGCGTAGCAGATAGGAGTAACGCCTAGCCCTACCCTTGCGTAGCAGATAGGAGTAACGCCTAGCCCTACCCTCGGGTAGCAGATAGGAGTAACGCCTAGCCCTACCCTCGGGTAGCAGATAGGAGTAGCGCCCACCCCTACCCTCGGGTAGCAGATAGGAGTAGCGCCCACCCCTACCCTCGGGTAGCAGATAGGAGTAACGCCTAGCCCTACCCTCAGGTAGCAGATAGGAGTGACGCCCACCCCTACCCTTCGGGTAGCAGATAGGAGTAACGCCTAGCCCTACCCTTGCGTAGCAGATAGGAGTAACGCCTAGCCCTACCCTTGCGTAGCAGATAGGAGTAACGCCTAGCCCTACCCTCGGGTAGCAGATAGGAGTAACGCCTAGCCCTACCCTCTGGTAGCAGATAGGAGTAGCGCCCACCCCTACCCTCGGGTAGCAGATAGGAGTAGCGCCCACCCCTACCCTCGGGTAGCAGATAGGAGTAACGCCTAGCCCTACCCTCAGGTAGCAGATAGGAGTGACGCCCACCCCTACCCTTCGGGTAGCAGATAGGAGTAACGCCTAGCCCTACCCTTGCGTAGCAGATAGGAGTAACGCCTAGCCCTACCCTTGCGTAGCAGATAGGAGTAACGCCTAGCCCTACCCTCGGGTAGCAGATAGGAGTAACGCCTAGCCCTACCCTCTGGTAGCAGATAGGAGTAGCACCCACCCCTACCCTCGCGTAGCAGATAAGAGTAGCGCCCACCCCTACCCTCGGGTAGCAGATAGGAGTAGCGCCCACCCCTACCCGACGGGTAGCAGATAGGAGTAACGCCTAGCCCTACCCTCGTGTAGCAGATAGGAGTAGCACCCACCCCTACCCTCTGGTAGCAGATAGGAGTAGCTCCCACCCCTACCCGACGGGTAGCAGATAGGAGTAACGCCTTGCCCTACCCTCGTGTAGCAGATAGGAGTAGCGCCCACCCCTACCCGACGGGTAGCAGATAGGAGTAACGCCTAGCCCTACCGTCGTGTAGCAGATAGGAGTAGCACCCACCCCTACCCTCTGGTAGCAGATAGGAGTAGCGCCCACCCCTACCCGACGGGTAGCAGATAGGAGTAACGCCTAGCCCTACCCTCGTGTAGCAGATAGGAGTAGCACCCACCCCTACCCTCTGGTAGCAGATAGGAGTAGCGCCCACCCCTACCCTCGGGTAGCAGATAGGAGTAGCGCCCACCCCTACCCTCGGGTAGCAGATAGGAGTAACGCCTAGCCCTACCCTCGGGTAGCAGATAGGAGTAGCGCCCACCCCTACCCTCGGGTAGCAGATAGGAGTAACGCCTAGCCATACCCTCGGGTAGCAGATAGGAGTAACGCCTAGCCCTACCCTCGGGTAGCAGATAGGAGTAACGCCTAGCCCTACCCTCGGGTAGCAGATAGGAGTAACGCCTAGCCCTACCCTCGGGTAGCAGATAGGAGTAACGCCTAGCCCTACCCTCGCGTAGCAGATAGGAGTAACGCCCACCCCTACCCTCGGGTAGCAGATAGGAGTAACGCCTAGCCCTACCCTCGGGTAGCAGATAGGAGTAACGCCTAGCCCTAACCTCTGGTAGCAGATAGGAGTAGCGCCCACCCCTACCATCGGGTAGCAGATAGGAGTAGCGCCCACCCCTACCCTCGGGTAGCAGATAGGAGTAACGCCTAGCCCTACCCTCAGGTAGCAGATAGGAGTGACGCCCACCCCTACCCTTCGGGTAGCAGATAGGAGTAACGCCTAGCCCTACCCTTGCGTAGCAGATAGGAGTAACGCCTAGCCCTACCCTCGGGTAGCAGATGTGAGTAGCACCCACCCCTACCCTCGGGTAGCAGATATATCGAAAGAGTAGCCTTCGGGTCACCTCCGGCTTCAGCCGACTGTGTGAAGTTCATGGAATGACGTTCAGACATTTGGGATTTTGAAATAAACTTTTGTTTATGGTGATAACTATACTTTACAAGGTATTATAACACCCGACATTGTCTACTATTAAGTCATCAGTTACTGATATTTACAACAACATGGCAACCCTATAAGTTTAAACCCTTTGTGTATCAGAGCGTGTAGCATTGATGGTGCGAAGGCAAAACGATCAACACTGAATACCTAAAGCGTGTTGGACCCACGCATAACTGGACCTCTCACATTGTTTTCCTACCGGGAACAACTAGCTGTAACTGAGCATAACATACAGTAGTATGTGTTTGGGGGTGCGTCAAGATGCTGTACTGTTTGTTGTATAGTTCGCCGTACCAAAACTCCCAAAAAACTACCCTATTCGACGAGATTTATCCCTAATTATTATCGATGAAAAATTCTGGGTTGGATCAAGTTAAAGTAGCGTATATAGTAGCATATGTTTTTGTTCTTTTGGTTACAAAAATTTATTATGTTTTTTGTGTAATTTTCAACATATATCAAGTCGTACGTTACGGTAGTCAATTCTGCAATAATTTATATTTAGAATTAGTACTTTATTGATAATGCTAGCGCTGAGCTACCGAAATATATTTATAATTATATTTGAAATTTGATTAAATATATTTAACCCAGCTCCAACCCATAATTTTTCATCGAATATAACTGGCATCTCAAACTTTCTTATAGTTAACCTAATTATAATAAATTGTATAATCACAAAGCCGCCTCCGCTTTGCAGAACATTGTTTTCGCCGTGAGGACCAGCTTGTGCACAATCTTGTGCTTTGGCAGCCCCATGTTGAAAATAAGCATGGTGGACAGCCCATGGCTTTCGTGAGACGCCTCTTAAAGGACACTGGCCTTGAAGATGCGGATGACCTAGCAAATGTCATGGGTGATAGGGAGTTGTGGCGGTGCAACTTTGTTAATAAGCCGGCATAGCATTCTTAATGTACGCTGCATTGGGCTTGCCAATAATTGTGGATAGCATGATGATGACAAAATGGTTTTGTTAAGCTGGCATAGTATCTCAATGTGCAGTTTCAATGCAGCAGGCCGATTCTAGTAGTAGTAGTGTATCGGTAATTAATTTAATTGTCTAATTAATCAATTTTACCCTAATTAATAAATCGCCCAAGAAAACTGACAACAAGCGATTCGATATGTATACGTTGTTGCAACGAGTTAGGGTGAGTGCTTTCTAATATCCTAATCCCGTTTTCATTGAGATTAGTTCGAGATGTGGTGGACACATACATACATACGGGTTGATACTAAGTAATAATAGGCAAGGTATTATTGGTGGGATCCAGTGATAACTATTCTCTCGCAATCACGAAATATATTAATATTATATGCAAAAATACAAATAAATTATCGTAAATCAGCCGCCTTACAATAAATAACCTTAAATACCTAACCGGAACTTATAATCATTATTATCCTCCAATATTGATTTCTTCTAATAAAGTTAGGTGCTTAGAAATACTTACGTATCCTGGCAACCAATGTAATCATGTGCTATGGTAACCGCTATAAACATTATTACAGCCTAACTCTACTACAAGTTACTGGCCTACACAATATCAGATAGCTAAACGTTATCAGTTTGTTGTAAGTAATTATTTCACATATCGTCATAACATTTTTTATTGTTTAATATATATTTGTTTTTGTTTACAATGGGACAGGCTTTAACTCGAGCTGCGGAATGGACTACTGCTGCGGACGGCGGGAAGGGTAGGTTGGCATTCACTCCAATCAATGAATCGATTCTTAATCAAATTATTAAGTTTGTGGAAGGATTCCCACAAAAACACCCTCAAGAAGCGAAACTTCGTTTTAAAGAGCCATTGAGTTGGACCACCCAGAGCAGTGATGCAGAGAATACCAAAGCAACAGACGCAAATGGGGAAGTTGCTATGACGCTTGAAAATGGGATCATCAGCGTCTGGACGATGGAACATCTAATTAAGGCAGTGCAAGTCGGCGCAGAAAAGAAATTAACCGAAGCGCGATCTTGTTTGGAAGAAAATCGCGATCCAATCGCGAAAATATTGGGTGCAGGTTTCGCAACATCCGATGATGACTCTACAACCCTCCGAATGTTGGAACAAGTGAGACGGGAAGAAGGAGAATCGGCCGACGAAACCACGAATAAATTGCGGTTTATGTTGATTGTACAACAACTCGATATGCAACTAATGAATTCTTCCTTGAAGACGATATCGGACGAAGTTCGATTGACTCCGGCGCAGATTAACAGAGAGGTTGAGCTACTCAAGGGGTTCTCCAGTGGTCGTGCGGACAAGCACAAAGTTGTTGTAACTTCTATCGAATTCTCTTCTGCTTTTATTTTCTCCAATGCTTGTCGTTCTCCGCCTTGGAGGCAAGTTCATGGGGAAATTTGTTCCCTGCATGTAGTGCCGTTGGACACAGAAGCCTTCTGGGCCACTGCCAGTACTGCAGGTGTATTCGAGATAAAGGGGAGGGAGAAAGAAGCAGATGAACTTGATTATGAACGTATCGGGGAAATTTACAAGAATATATTCGAGCTACTTAAGGCAAAGAGCCCCGCCTTCACAGAGAATATTTCAAAGCAGGAGTTTTCGCTTCAGGAAGATACTTCTGGAGAAATTATCATCTACGATCAGATGGTGGATGGTGAATACGAGAGAGAAGATTTCTCCGGAGGTGAGGGTGACTACGATCGAAGTGCAAGGAAAGGTCATGGACGGGGCCATGACAAAAAGAAACACGAACATAAACAGAAGTTGGAACCCTCATTGAAATGGCAGAATCTTGGGGTGGATGCAGATGAGGAAGATGAGAGCAAGCATCACGAGAAGCGGGAGAAATCCGTGAGGATAAAGAAACCAGGGGAGAGAGGATCGTCGCATCGAATGAAGCGATCGGCATCGGGAAGAGACAGCGATTTCAGTGAGAGCAGTAGTGAGTCTGATGAAGAAGAGGATGCTCCTGTAGGAAGACAGGAATCTCTGGCAGACCTGCCCTCTGAATACTGGCAGATACAGAAACTAGTTAAATACCTCAAGGGTGGAAACCAGACAGCCACAATCACAGCGCTTTGTGCTTTGCGTGACTTCAACCTAGGGCAAGAGACTTGTCAGTTTGCTATACGGGATGTTGGAGGGTTGGAGGTGCTTCTTAATCTCCTGGAGACTAAAGATATTAAATGTAAAATCGGAGCTTTAAAAATTCTCAAGGAGATTTCATGTAACGTACAGATTCGCAAAGCGATTGCTGATTTAGGTGGTCTCCAGACCATGGTCAGTATTCTCAGTTCTGACAACAAAGAGTTGAAGTGCCTTGCCGCAGAAACCATAGCGAATGTAGCGAAGTTCAAAAGAGCCAGAAAATCAGTGCGAACCTATGGTGGCATTGCAAAATTGGTGAAGTTAATGGACTGCCCTGGATTAGACAAGCCCGCTGGTGTTGAAGAAGATATTGATATAGCCGTTGCTAAGGCCGGAGCCACTGCGTTATGGAGCTGCTCAAAGAGCACAAAGAACAAACATACAATGAGAAAATCCGGAGCCATTCCGTTGCTGGCCAAGTTATTAAAGTCTTCTCATGATAGTATGTTAATCCCTGTGGTTGGAACTCTGCAAGAATGTGCTTCAGAGCAAACATATCGGTTGGCTATCCGAACGGAAGGTATGATTAAGGATTTAGTCAAAGGTTTACACAGTGAGAATGAGTTACTCCAGGAGCATTGCGCTAACGCGATATTTAAATGCGCAGAGGACAAAGAGACTCGGGATTTAGTCCGGGAATACGGAGGATTGGATCCGTTGGTAGCGTTTCTTCAGAACACAGATAATAAAGGGTTACTCGCGGCCGCCACCGGGGCCATATGGAAGTTGGGGATTAGTCATGAGAACGTTCAGAAATTCCAGGATCTAAAGACCATACAGCAGTTAGTTTCCTTATTGGAGGATCAACCGGAAGAGGTCTTAGTGAATGTGGTTGGCGCGATCAGTGAGTGCGGAAAGTCTTCAGAGAACAGAACTCAGATTCGTAAATCCGGTGGCATTCCTCCACTCATTAACCTACTAACTGGAACCAACCAATCGCTATTGGTTAATACGACCAACGCGGTAGGAGCCTGTGCCTCCGACCCTGATAGCATGATAATGATTGACCGTCTAGACGGCGTTCGTCTTTTATGGTCTCTATTAAAAAACCAAAACCCTGAGGTTCAAGCTAGTGCCGCCTGGGCTATTTGTCCGTGTATAGACAACGCGAAGGACGCGGGTGAGATGGTGCGATCATTCGTTGGTGGTTTAGAGTTGATTGTGAGTTTATTAAAGTCGGATCACACCGAGGTGTTGGCGAGTGTTTGCGCCGCTATCGCTAACATAGCCAACGATGAAGAAAATCTGGCAGTGATAACGGATCACGGAGTGGTCCCGTTGTTGGCGAGTTTGACTCCGACTCGAGAGGATTTGCTGCGGCAACACCTTGCGGAAGCTATTGCTCGTTGCTGCACTTGGGGGAATAATAGGGTGGCGTTCGGAGAAGAGGGAGCGGTGGCCCCATTGGTCGATTACCTGAGGTCGGATGATGAGGCGGTCCATAGGTCCACCTCCAGGGCCCTCAACAACCTGTCCAGGGAGCCCACCAACTGTATCACTATGCACGAGCATTCTGTGGTCCAGTTACTCGTTCGGATGGTAGGGTCAGGCGACCACGACCTGCAGGAGAACGCAGCCGGTTGCATCGCTCACATTAGGAAACTCGCACTCGCCAATGAAATGTCGAGACTCAGAAGCAAACCGACTTCCGCACAGTCCACTCGATAATACATGGAAAATAATATTTATACATAAAATTTATACATCGATTTTCTATCTGATTCCAGGTGACCTGGTTGTCACATTGTTATGGTTATGTTGTCTAACATGCTCGCGCTCGGTCATGTTAATAATATATAGATATCTATTTAGCTGTAGCTTTTGGCATTGTTATTGCTGTATTATGTATGGATTTTTGTATTATTTTTTTATACTCCCAAATAACAAATACTGAAATACAAAACTACCTACGTAATCGAAAACCCACAGATTAAAAAAAACTATCAATGTTGATACGTAATTGTCATTTGTCGATTGCTTACGTTTCATGATTATAACACACAGGTTAGTATAACTACAGGTTTCGGAGACGTGGCGTGGGGGGGGGGGGGGGGGGGGGGGTAATCCAATGTTACCATACAGTAGTATAATAATAATTGCGATTCAACAGGTATTAAAGCGCCTTGACCTTCGTCACACATGGTTCGACATTCAACAACCGTATTACTACTAAAAGTGCAAGGAACACACCTCAGTACTCAGCGGGTGGCTCCTGCACATTATACAGTATAACATCAGATACATGCGTTGGGAGTATTTGCGGTTTGCGGCTAGTCACAAACGAACAGTCGGATATAATCATTTATTGTTAATTTTCGCATATTGCTAGGGAAACTAGCTAAAATTATTTTCGTATAATTTAAAATAAATGTTCTATAAATATTTAGTAGGCCTACTGTACGGGCTCTGGCGGCGTCAACTCTATTAAACCCGAGGGGGGTCAATATGACCACCCCCCCCCCCCCGTGTTTTTTGTTAAAACTCTGAAACAAACGCAGTGGGGAATCTGAAATTTTATGACTTTTCCTAAAAATCTATTTTCTTCCTAATAGTGAAAACGGTTTTCAAAAATATTGAGAAGTTTTCGAGTTATAGCACCATTTTTTAACCCCTACTTTTGGAACTTTTTTGAGGCGTTTTTTGAAAATTACATTTCATGAAATATGATTGATTTGTAACATCTCTATTTTTGATTTACATTAGTTTTTTGGTGTTTACAATTAGATGGAATTCCTAATGCACGCTGAATTGGGCTTGCCGATTGTGGATTGCATGGTGTTGACAAAATACTTTTGTCAAGCCAGCATAGCATCTCATTGTACTGCTTCAATGCGGCAGGCCGATTACAGTAGTAGTAGTAGTCCCCCACCCTACTCCTACCTTAATATGCTCTGGCTAAACCAATGGATAGACCTATATTTCATTAGTTAAACGAATTAAAAAGTACCCTTTTTTGGTAAAAAAAAAGAACTGCCCTTTTAAAACCCTGGCTACGGGCCTGTAAACTACTACTGTAAAAACAAATTTTATTCTTAAATTGTTACTTTTTCGCTCGAATTTAGTCCAAAATCGAGAGAAAAAGTTTCACTTTTTTTCCCTAGGAAAAAAAAGTAACCCATAGGATTGCATTGATTTTACTTTTTTTCCCGGCGAAAAAGTAAATTAATATATTTTTGGTGGAATTTCTTAAATTTTATTACATATATTGAAAGAGCATCGGCGTAGAAAAGGTTTACAAGTAATTTGAGCAAAATCCATTCACTCACTCAAAAGTTATTGCCACTTTAGTGTCTACAAAGTGTACTCCAAAACGGAACTCAATATCCAATATTGGTTTATGTAATTAATTAAGCGGCTCTCTAGTTACGTAATAAATATTCGCGAACACTAAATTATTGTAACAATGATTTCAATAAGTACGTGCGTGCCCTAGTCACCGTATTATGCATAGTTGCAGATAAGGAAAACAGTTATAGACCGATCAGTGACAAAAAGCCAGGCTATTGAATAAGAACTGTTGTTCGAAATATAAGCCAAATTTACACTTTTTGTCACTGATCGGTCTATAACTGTTTTCCTTATCTGCAACTATTGTAACAATGAGTAAGGCAACATCGAGAGTTGAAGAGTACAATAATTTGAATCGCAGTAACTATGGAAGCAATATAGTAAAATACTGTACTGCAACAGTTCAATTTAATTTGCAACACTACTGTACTGCAGTATTTCGCTAGGTTTTATTAAAGAATTTAGCAACAAAAAAGTAGCAATTTAAAAATAAAATTACGTATTACATGGGAAAAAAACGTAGAACATTTTTTTTCAATATTCTGTCGACCCTTTATTAACCTCGCTGACGCCCGGTAAATAAAATACCTCGAGAATAATGAAAAAAAGTTCTACTTTTTTTTCCCATGTAATAAATAATTAATATCTATTAGCTTTCTATTTCTAATTTCATGGGGGTGGGGGGGAGGGGGGTTATAAAAAGTGACCCCATCCCCCCTTCATAAATTCCTAGATCCGCCACTGTTATTAACTAACATTAGAAACACTGAAAAATAGTCACTCTTTAGCTAATTTGTCTCAATGTTCTAGAAACATAAAAATCATATTTTAAAAAACAACGTGAAAAAGAAAGGTTTGTCTTCCATGTGTTGTAAATATATCAAGATTATAGTGAAAAAATATTTTTAATACATGTACTAAAAAAGTTCGTTGAAAATGGTGACCCAAGGTGAACTAATGCCCTTGTACAGTAGTAGTTACATGGGTTCTGCCCCTACCTGGAACAAATGACAATCTAAAGGATATCCTCACCAACAGAATATGAATGAATTCAGCTGGGATCAAGAGATCTGAAACCTGATACAGTCAACCTAGCCTAGACGTTACTGCGTCAATTTGGAGATCAATGTGCATCCACAGCATTCTTTACGGATCTTCTTCCTGAAACTTGACTGCCATTAACAAGCTACTGTAGCAATCTCTTGTAGGAAAGGAATGCGAAGTATAAAGTTATGAGGTATATATTTAAAATAAATAACACTGATAATATTAGAACGGTAGTTGCCTTTTTTCTCGAATACTGCTGAAAGAAAAAACTTTCATTTTCCAAAATAGAAAGCCACGGAAAAATAATACTACAGTACACCATGTCCCGTAATATAGTGTCATTTCCTGGAGATACGGACCCCCCCACCAGATTTTTCTACAAATCTTTATCATATTGCTTGAAATTTTAAACACCACTAGTTCCACTCACCGTCGATGACCCCATGAAGCCGTAATTTTCGATTTTGCCTTTAAATGTTTTTTATAAGCGTTTTAAAAAAGTGTCTTTTGCGAAATCGCACCCTCCGTATCGTGGACATTTTTCACATTAGTCGTAATTTTTTCATATCATTAGAAATCATTCGAAATATGTAACAATATCTGAATTTCGTTGAGAAACAACTGAGATATATGCGTTGAAAGATTTCAAGAATTATCGTTCGCTGAAGGCCAATTATTATATTTTTTTATTTATTTTTTATTTATTTTTTTTATTTTTATTTTATTTGCTGGCGTAGCTTTTCCACCAAGCCGGCGCATGATTTTTTGGCTTGGCGACGCGTTCGGCGTAGAAAACAAAACTTTTCAATAGGCCTAGGCAAGTATATCATACTTTCGTAGCTTTAGGAATTAGGCTAGTATTTAGGATTTTGTCGTAGCTTTCGCCCAGCTACCCGGTAGGCCTAATTCTTATAGCTTTCAGCTTAAATCAGTACAGCAGTACCTGCCAGTATGCCATATTCAGTAGCCTATATCAGTATATACTGATATATACAGATAGGCCTACTGAACACTGAAATATGAGATATACAGATACCAGATACACTGATACAGAGATATATCAGTATATATAGGCTACAGGCTGACCAGGGCTAAGCAGCTAAGTCTCTGGTCCGTACAGTTTTCGTTTTTCCAGTTTCTAGTCTCCATACAGCCATACAGCCATAGGCATATAAAATAATTTTTTATAATTTAATATCTTTTGTCGATAAGCCGGCACAGCATTCTTAAAAATGCAGCTGCAATGCAGCATGCCGATCCTAGTCGTAGTAGGCATATAAAATCGGTCAAATACAAAATACAACCCCTGCAGCCCTGACTCCTCGTCATCGAGTCAGTTCAGCAGTTCAAATCGGCAAATACCTGGAACCCGTCTACTTAACACTGTAACAATTACAGATATAGAATACTGGAATATTATACTGCAGTAGCCTACTCAGGTAGGCCCTACTGCTGTACTGCAGTACTGATATAAGGCAGTAAGGACGGCGTGTATACGTGATACTGGATACGGTACCTACCTCGCTACCTGCCTACGTCAGTACAGCAGTAGCAGTACGTCATGTCGTATTCCATATTCAGGACTTCTCCGCTACCGATATCTCTGTCTCCCTACAGCTGTACAGGCAGACAGGGCACAGGTACCAGGTACAGCCCAGACTGGAATCTCTCGGCACTTTCAGGGAGATCTCCGGCGCACAGAAGCAAGCGCCGGTGCAGGCCGGCGCAGAAACTAATGCCTCGGTGCAGCCGAGGCATATATGCCAGTGCCGGCGTAGAAATTATAGCAATTAGAAAACTAAACTGGTGCAGAGCAAAATACAAACCAGTGCCGAGCAAGTCGGGCAGGCCAAGTTTACAATGTCTGAATGTTCGTCGCATATTCGCCTAAAAGGAACGATATGTGTAGATACCGGTATGTATATAGATATCGACAGATCTAGGTGGATATGTAGGCCTATAGTGACCTTGAGTTGGATCCTCGGCTTGCACATCGCCACATGCTGACATGATGGCCTTAAACTGTTAAAGAACACAATCAAGAAGACTATCTGGTAAACAGATCTAGGCCAATTACAATGGTTCAAGGTGGTCCAGCAACAAAAGAGAGACCCGAAAGATCTTCCAAAGAATAGGTGTTTGGTTAGCTTTATCAAACATTATCCTACTACACTGGGGTTGACCAAATGTACGACTCATTATACAGACTGACTTATGAAGATGGGACAGAGCGCATAGTAAAACTATAAGAGCTGAAGAGGAAGAACTCTATGAATCATTCTATCGCCAGGAAGATCTAGGCCTATACATTAAGGCAAGGGCATGTTAGACGTTGCTTTATCAAAGGGGTACCGTACCCCCTTTCAGTCAGTAGGTACCAGAGGCAATTATGGAAAGTTTTTATAACTGTGTGAGATGCCACCAGAAGGATGGCGGTCAAGGATGTGAGACCCTTATGATGACAGTATGAGAAGAGCTAAACTGGCTTGGATGCTGCCATCCCTTGCACTAGGCCTATCTATCTACCGTGGTGGCTACGTGCTGAGTGCTGACGTACAATGGGCTGCAATCAACAATCATGCAGACTTAATCCAAACATATCACATATCGCATGTTAACCGGCATCGATGAGGTATAGTGGCGACATTTTTTTTTCAGAACGAACTCTAATAATCGCCGGCACTCACTCAAACTACGGTATACAAACCACGTGCTCACCGACTGCCCGACCCGTGGAATAACTTGCCGAATAATGTCAGAATGTTGTCACTTCGGGTCCTACGAATTACCCCAAAATACCCCAATACACCCCAAAATACTCCAAAATACCCCAAAATAGTCAAATATTACCCCAAAATACCCCAAAAAGGCTAAAAAATTACCCCAAAATACCCCAAAATAAGCTAACCATGTTTTTTAACAGCGAGGGAAAGGAGCAGGTTACAGTGGCAAGTTTTTTTAACCAAAACAATAAACGAGAGTGAAGAAAAAAATTTTAATTATTTTGGGGTAATTCGTCATTATTTTGGGGTAATTCGTCATTTTGCCATATTTTGGGGTAAATTAAATTTCCAAAACAAAGGCTGAAAAAAAGTATTTTGGGGTAATTCTAAACTATTTTGGGGTATTTTGGGGTAATTCTAAACTATTTTGGGGTATTTTGGGGTAGTTTTATACTATTTTGGGGTCTTTTGGGGTGTTTTGGGGTATTTTGGGGTGTTTTGGGGTATTTTGGGGTAATTCGTAGGACCGGTCACTTCAGTATGTAAACGCCTTCAACTGTTCAAGTTATCACTCAATAATCAGATGATTACCTGATTACCGGTACTATACCTGACGACCGTTTCCGTTATTCCGTACCGTATTCATTATTATTCCGTACCGTTTCCATATCTGCATATCCCAATATAATTTTTAATTAATACCGGAACCGGTACTGTTATTATTATAATCATCATAGCCCTAGGGCTAGGCCTATTCATTGTTCATACGTAACCTAAATTATTGATCATTGTGTACTTTTTATAACATTTTTCTAACTCTACCGGAAATTTTAATGTCAGAACTTTAATACCAGAACACAGTTGCAATTGGTTCTATCGACACTTACTTCTTGCCGTTATTTTTAACCTTTTATGGCTTCAACTTAATTTTGACAGATTCAATTCAATTTTCTCCGTAATTCAAGTTCAATATTAACAATAATTTTATCTGAAAGCACAACTTTAGCCCGTTAAATCAACCTATTTATATGCTTGAAAGTGTGGTCACTTTTAGCCTTATTTTAGCCTTTTCCCTAGGCTGCGATGGCTAATATAACTTTTACTTGATTTCAAAAGTTTAAAGTTTACTTGATAATGCTACTTATTTACCATTTAGGCCTACTGGTTTACGTGTTACGATATTGGGTTTATATTTCCTATGTTAATTTGCTGTTTTATGGGCACCTTAAGCTTGTGCTTTCTTGCCATGTAATTTTACGAATTTGAGTATGTTCACCAGCGGTTGCTGTATGTAATGTAGGCCTACCAGTTGAGCAGTTTTAAGAACGCGGAATATAATATATCTCCGTCTCATCTCAGTAGGTACATATATTTGTTTTGTATACCGTCTGACCGTATTCTGTATTGATTGCAGGACTGATAGACCTATAAGACAGTTAGTTATATTGTATATTTCGGCTTTGTTTTCGGGTTGCTGCGACAGGCTGATCAGCAATCAACCAGGCGCTGTCAACCATAAACTGGGTACAGAAACGTTATTGGATATCTAGAACCCAAGCAGCCAACCGGGGGTCAGCTATACTAATACTAGACCTACTAACTGCACTGCAGTATCATAACCGAAATCTGGAGATTGAGGTACCGTTTTATGGCTATTGACAAATATTCTTCACCATCGGCTATGAATAAAGGAATTGGGTAAGTTTTTCTTTACATTTTAAGTTTTTAACACTACGTTAGGAAGAAACTACCATTAAACCAAATCCGTCAACCGACAAGATCACCCGGGGTAATTTGATTATCATGTCAACAACTCTTGTCAATGTACAATACCTACGCTTAACTTGGTATAATGTGAATAGTTAGGCTGCGCCTGATTATTTAATTTTTAATTTTAGAACTATAGATTACTCTTGCTGAGGTACCCATATTTGGTACCCACCCAAATCAAGCCTAGTTAGCAAACCTTCAATTATGTATTGGTTGGAGTCCGTCCATGCAAAGCAATGTATATACCTAAAATGCGTAATTTGTATTTTTTATGCTTGTTTTTGATACCAACCACCGGTGTGCACCAGTAAATATTTGCTGCACGACACCAGGGTTGTTTGATTTAAATCATTTGATTTAAATCACATATAAAAATCAAAAAAATCAGATTTTTTTGATTTTTTTAATATCATGAATTTTATCAACCATGCTTTAAGGCCAGGATAAACATTGCATTAATGATTATTAATAAATGATTCAAATTACCTAAATATTTACATGAAAATACAGTATCATCTCGCATTTGTAATACTATACAGTATACACAGGCCCATTAATTAAGTTGTAGTTTAGAGTCCTATTCAGTTTGTTGTTTATTTAGTTTATATTCGAATTCAGACTTTTCGGGATTTCCGGGATCGGGACCGGGATTATCACTCTCGAGATCCCGTGTAATTTTGGATTAAATTCATTAAACTTCATAGTATATGTGGCGGGTTTTCGGTAACACTCACTTTATTTTACACTTCTGAAATATTAGTAAGATAAAGTTATATTAAAATTATCTTATAAATGATTACTGGATGGGTTACTGAAATAAAAATTAAAACATTTCGGTTCTGCTGGAACTTTTTTTTAGATGTTCAACAAATTTATTTAACACTTTAAACTTCGGGATCCCGTTCCAAAAAAGTCGGAATCGGGATTGGATTAAAGACCTGCCTAATCTTGTAACATGTGTTAACTTTCGTTTATTGTTTTGGTCAACAAGCCTCTGTAACATGCTCCTTTACAAACCTGTTCCTTTAAATGGCAATGTAACCTAACGAGCTTTGGGAACTCTACAAAACAAAGAGGTAAAGATGCGTTACGTCCCAAAGGGCAGGCATTAGGTCCCATTGCCATTTACAGGAGCAGGTTAGTAAAGGAGCAGGTTACAGAAGAGTGTTGGGAGAACCAAAACAATAAACGAAAGTTAACAGATGTGTTTTGTACAGGTCTTTGTTAATTGGGTCTTTGCTTTGTAGTCACCCGATTTAAATCATAAAAATCTGATTTAAATAAAAAAAAATCTGATATTTTTGATTTTTTTTAAAAAATCATGATTTTTATCAACCCTGCACGACACACTGTTGTGCAGACTAGAAGTGGTGTACAATTTTTAATATATCAAAAATTCCCCGATATAGGTAGAACTAGTGCTAAAATTGTTCAATTCCACGAATTCCATTGTACACTAGTGTTAGCGAAGATTTTTCACATCATCAAATTTGGCTTGTTGTATTGAGTTGTGTAATATATTTATTTGTTTTTGTTTAAAAACCCCAATAGTTCATCATACGAGTCAAATTTTTGGGATCAAGAATTTTGAGAACAAATATGATGGGCGGGATAACATCTTTTTTTTGGACTACAAATTGTATTTACACATGTAATTGAAAGTGTTAATATTGTCAGATTTTTTGGGCATTGGATTTTTGTAATTAATACACACAGGTACTCATACCGGTACCTACTTTTGTAACAATTTCACCTTTTTATATCGATCAGTCACTTGATTTGAGATTTAATCACTGTACTTTAGGGATGCGACAGAGCTAAAATTTCATCCGGAGCCGGAGCCCGGAGGTTCCTCCGGATTACAATATGAGCTCCGGCCGGAGACGGAGCCGGAGCCGGAGGTTTGGTGATTGATAATTCCAGTGTATTATTATAGTAGACATAAACAGATATGTGTCCATGAGACATGGGGGGGGGGGGGGGGGTTTGATGCAATTTCTTACGCGGCGAATTAATATCTCGCCTCAATGTTAAATTATCAATTAAGGGAAATGAGCAATTTACAGTCGCATACTATTATAATCAAAACAATAAACTAACTATATTCAATATAACAGGTTACAGTTTTTTTTGTAGTAATCAGCAGTTATATGCGTCGATTTTCCCCTGGAGAGGGAAGGGATGAATTTATATTGCGTCCAAAGACTCCCTGCTGTAAAAGGGTACATCAACCAATGGGTATCGTGACGAAGCCAAAAAACTATATTGGGGGGGGGGGGGGGGGGTGCTACTCTACCGACATCAAAACAACGCAGGACATTATTATGACCATCGCTAATTATGTCTATAATTTATGTCAGGTAATACGTCATAGGTCCTATAGTCGTTAGGTCCCGTGACATAATGTCCTGCGACAATAGATCCTTAGTTACAACAGCTATGATTACTAGTATAAAATTAATCTGTAACATGTGCTATCGAGTCTCGTTTATTGTTTTGGTTAGAATAATACCGGTCCGTCACTATATAACCTGCACCCTTCTCGACTGAAAAAACGACATGAACAGTACCAACCTGTTGTGGATGGGGGGTGGGGGTCAGTGGAATTGGGGTTCTAGACTGACGAACGAAACGGGAGTACATGTACAGTATTTAATATTTTTAATTAGGGAAGAATATTAATTGAATTAACTGAATCATTTCAATGTTTTTGTTTAAACATTTAAACAATTTCACAAGGGGGGTGGGGGGTTATCAGGAAACTTAAAAAAACAAGCTGTAAATTACTTAATGAGTTATTATGTTAATTACTATGATATTTACATTATTCATACATCAGAAAAACTTATTATTTTAATTCAAATTTCAACAACATAAGCTCCGGATTGGCTCCGGGTTAATTTGCCCGGAGCCGGAACCAGAGCCGGAACTAGAAAATTGGCCCGGAGCTCCGGATTTCCGGAGGGGCCGGAGCTCTGTCGCATCCCTACTGTACTTGCAGTACTCTCATTTTGAATGCTTCTATAACCCACAAAATCATTCATTTCGGTTTGAGTGGCAATTTTTATTCGATGCGGAATCCGGTTAATTATTACTTTCAGTGCATCTGCCTCTATTTAAGATGAAGCTAAAGATTCAAACATCCCACTTGGCATTCATGCTTGTTATTTTGCAGGAGTCTGTGGGTATTTTGGGAGACATGTGCTATCCGGTGAAACCAATGAAAGCATTACATTGAATCCATCCATACCTAAAATAACATATTTTTTTTACCTAAAGAAATATCATTTTTTAAATGTGTGTACGGCTCATAACTAGAATGTTTTAAGGGGACGTATGCTTAATGTTCGGGCAACCCTCCCTAGCTTTGAAAATAAATATTTTGATTTTTCTTTGTAACCTCGGATTATTCCAATTGTTTTGACATTAAAATAGGAAATGGTTTATTTCCTTCCATGCTACTGTACAAATGTTGTTAAATTGTTATGCTATACGAACTATATTATTAGAATTTTATTCTGGAATTGGGTTTATAACATAAGTAAACGGTTCAGGAAGCAACGCAGAATCCCTGCATTGTGATGCGTGCGTGGTCTCTCCTTCTCTTTGGGGGGGGGGGGGGGGGGGGGGGGTTGACTAATTGATTTGAAATTTAGATCCCCTTATTTAGGAGACTTCATTTTATCCAAATTTATTGATGTTTTCCACACTTAAAAATTTTCGGAATTGTTAATTTTTTACATGATTATCTTAATTTATCCAAATATTTTTTTAAATCCAAAATCTTTAGATGGATTGTGCCCAAAAATGCATAATTTGTGCACAATGGGGTCATGTATTACTTTATTACCGGAATTTTGATAAATGCTCATTGCTCATGTTCAAAAGCTATTTAAAAAAAACATTTTTTTGGCACTTTATTATACATTTTGCCATTATATACCAAAATTTGAAACTTTTTTGACATATTAGAACGCACACGCTGAAAATTTTTAGCAACGGTTTTCCGGGTCGTTGATTCTATTTCTGAAGTCAGTTTTTTCATTTGACAGAGTCGTCACGCCCGTCAAAATATACCGCCAGCTGAACAGACTGGATGACGTCAAACATGAAAACTGACACCGGACATGAAAACCCCATAACCGATTTTGAGATATTAATAGAGATTATAATATTCAATGTATTTTATTAGATGGCCTATATATATATATTTACAATATTTAATGTTTGTTAATCGTTTAATAAACCATTTAAGATTATTGAAAGTAGTTTGGCATATCTATTGCCTAGTCTACCCTCCTTGCTTGCAGTAGTTCTATAGTTCTACACTTTAAATAATGTGAAGACTACCATGTTTTCACTTTTCAAAAGTAATAATTATTTTTTACAAGGAAAAAAAGGAGAACTTTATTTCATTATTCTCGAGGCATTTTATTTACCGAGCGAAGTTAATAATGGGACGAGAGAATATTGAAAAAATATGTTCTACGTTTTCTTCCAATGTAGTACGTAATTTTATTTTTAAATTGGTACTTGTTTGTTGCTCAATTCTTTAATAAAACATAGACTTATATAGTGTTACAAAATATATTGAACTGTAGCATTTTACTACATTGCTTCCATGGTTACTGCGATTTAAATTATTGTACTCTCAACTCCTAATGCTGCCTTACTCATCGTTACAATAATTTAGTATTCTCTAATATTTATTACGTAACTAGAGAACCGCTTAACTACATAAACCAATATTGGATATTGAGTTCCGTTTTGGAGTACGCGTTGCAGACACTAAAGTTATTATAACTTTTGAGTGTGTCAGAACCGTTTGCTTCCGATTTTGGGTATATTCGAGCGTAAAAGTAACAATTTAAGAATAAAATAGTTTTATGCTAGGCAGAGATGCGCCCTGGCTAGTCTGTTTAAAGCATTTGTGTCTAAACGAAAACTACGTGGCCACAATGCGGGGATCGAACCCACGACCTTCAGAGTGATAATAAATTCAATAGACTCAGAGCCCACTCAACCTTCCAGTACTACAGCATTCTACTTTGTTCCTCTCGGGCAAACTATATGGTACTTTGACCGAAGTAAGTTCTACCATGACTAGTTAAATGCGGGCTGACTAACTAAATTTCAACGTTAAATGAAATTAAATCGGTAATTAAAGTGTAACTTACACAAAAACCATCTTAAACTGGCTAGTAAGGCCAGTGTATGAGAATCCGACCTCTAATGAGTGTACATAGTGGCGCAAATTGACCGCAAGTGAAAAAAATTATCTCCAGCGCAAATTGACCGCAAATACCATGAGAATGGTCTTAGTGTACTTTGGACGTAATGGTGTTAAAGTTTTTAAATGGATATTGGGCGTAATGAAAGAAGGTGATGTTTTTAATGGATTTAACACTAATACCCCGTTATGACCACTAACCCCACTATGTCCAGGTCCACTAACCCTACTATTTCCACTAACGCCACTATGTCCATTAATCCCATTATGTCCACTAACCCCACTATGTATACTATTTCCAACACGTATGTATATGCACAAGACACTAACCCCACTAAATGAGTGAACTCAAATATCGCTTTTTTCAATAGTTGTGATGCCTTGTCGCCCTCTCCCGGGACGCCGTAGAACAACAGCAGAGTCCCCCCACGCAAATAATATTTTAGACTTTTGACAAACTGTATGTGCGCCAAGTTTGGATTAATTTCATCAAAGATTGACTGAGTTTTGCAGACAAAAAGACCGGCCGATAGGAAATGGTTGAAACAGCGTTACCCTTAGGGTACCGGTATGTAAAGCTCGTTTACTTTGTCCTTCGTCCTACAGTTTATTCATAATTAACGGTTCCCTAATTCGTAGGAATTAGAGATCCAGAGATGATCTTATCTGGGAGGATAAGTCATTCCAGAATCCGACAAGGTTGCACACAGTTGACCGAGTCCTGTCATTGTGTTTGTGAAAGTTATAAAGATAATAATAAATGATTGGCCAGAATGGGGCTGCAAAAGAAATCATATCATATGTTTTCATAAGTTGTTGCATTACTAGGTTTCCTGTTAAAAAATTAAATATAGCATTAGTGGGAGCAAGGAATTTGGTGGGGGGGGGGGAGAGAGGGGGGGGGGGGGGTCTGAATAACTATGGTTTAATAATACTATAGTTCAGAGTTATAAAGGATGTCTATTAGGACGTAGTGGTCTGGCTAAGTGTTTGTAGTGCCATATCGTGTAACAATATATATTCATGGAAATCCAGGGGTTGGTTATGAGGTTTTATTAACATTAAGTAATTATCTCACATTTTATCACAGGGTCTATCTGAGATTTATAGGGGGTAGGCCTATGCTTACTCAATGGGATTCTGTCCACTACTTGTATATTGAATTTTTAAGGTTACTGGTTTGCTTTGCCTCCGGGATGACTTGGCCTTGGTTCTATTAAGAGTTTTTAAGTCAGGCGGCATAAGGGTAATAAACCTACAATACACCCATTGGCTATAAGGTTAATTTTATGGTTTCAAGGTCTCTTCTGGGAGATAACTGTTTATGTTAATTAATGGGATATTATGTTGTTCACTATAAGATAAACAATTCACCAGGTTTGATTATGATTGATCTGCCAGGATACCATAAACATGTCTAATTAATTAATTTCTAATTAAAATCAACAAATAGATTAGAAGACTTAATTGGTTTTACGTCCTGCAAAATAAATAATAAATAACATTACTAAATAAATATAGATATCGGTGATGCATAACTCACAGTTTATCTGCCGTCCTTGTATGCCTCGTGTATTCGGTGTGAGTGTGTGTTAATAGTCATCCGTGTGTGCAACAGTGGTGGTCAACGTATGCGCGTCCTCTGACCAAAGACCGTAATGACCATACCCGGGCCAGGCATGGCGTGAAGGTGGTGTGTACTTGCGTACCGCCGGCACCCCCAACCTGCACGTATACTGAGCGGCCCGAGGCTGACCTCTCAGTATATGGATTCTGTCGCCGCCCCCGTAACGAGCATGCATCACACAGACTCCAAGAAACAGATGGGATTGGAAGATGCAGACCAATAATGACTTGCATCAACCAAACAAACTGCCTCCCGTCTAATGTAATACACACTCGTATAAGCAGACAAATCACAATCACAATCGTGCGATGTGTGAAATGTTATCCCGATCCGCAACCTGGGAAACGGCCCCAAAGAGCAGTTTACTCTGCTAAGTGTTCGTCCTACAGTAACTGTTTAGAAATATATCACATTACAATATTTTATGGATGTTTTGTTATATTACATTTATATTCTGTACCATTCTGCACATTCTGTAGCTTTTTTTAGCACCTGTTAACTGTTTGGTTATGCTACCAATATTTCAGTATATTACTTTCTATAATACTTTATAATAATTTCAGTGTAATTCAGTTATCATGCTGAAACTAGGATAATTTTGCGAAATATTACGCAGCGTTATTAATTAATGTCAAGTCAATGACGTTTCCTTCTATATTATTCCTTCCAACCAATAAGCTAGGAGACTAACTAATTGGTGTTTGTAATGCCATCCATTCTACAGTTCGTAGAAAATAATTCCTTCCAATTCCATTCAACCAATAGCAGTTAGGCTTTATTGTAAGCCAAACAATTCTAGCTCATTCATTGGATAAAATTATACTGTGCAGTAATGGAAGTTCCAGATTGTTCTAAGTTGTGATTCTCGAAAGTTCGAGATCTGGATAGAGAACTATATATAACCCCTTCCTATTGTGAGTTTTCATAACAAATTTTAAAATAATTATCGATACAATTAAATTTCTTAAATTAATAGAGAAAAAACTTTACTTTGTCTTTAACTAAATCTAAAAATATTGTATTTGTGTATATAATTTGATAAATACTGTTTGGATACCTTGACTTAGAATCAGTTAATATACTACAAACAGAAGATAACAATGTCTAAAGCTCCGACGATTGGTATCGATCTTGGGACGACCTACTCCTGTGTTGGCGTCTTCCAGCACGGTAAAGTCGAAATAATTGCCAACGACCAGGGCAATAGAACTACGCCATCTTACGTCGCTTTCACTGACTCAGAACGATTAATTGGCGACGCCGCGAAAAACCAAGTGGCTCTAAACCCAAGTAATACAGTATTCGATGCAAAGCGTTTGATTGGTCGACGATTCGATGATCGAACTGTACAAAGTGATATCAGATTGTGGCCTTTCAAAGTTATTTCGGATGGCGAAAAACCAAAGATTCAAGTGGAATACAAAGGCGAAATGAAATCTTTCTTCGCCGAAGAGATCAGTTCTATGATTTTAACTAAAATGAAAGATACCGCAGAGGCTTATCTTGGCAAAACAGTTAAAGACGCTGTTATTACTGTTCCCGCTTATTTCAATGATAGTCAACGACAAGCTACTAAAGATGCTGGAGCTATAGCTGGCCTCAATGTTCTAAGAATTATAAACGAACCAACAGCTGCGGCTATTGCCTACGGGTTAAACAAGACAACCCAGCAGGAGAAAAACGTCTTAATATTTGACCTTGGAGGCGGCACCTTTGATGTTTCCACACTATCCATAGACGGCGGAATATTTGAGGTGAAGTCAACCGCCGGGGACACCCATTTGGGGGGAGAGGACTTCGATAACCGCCTTGTTAATCATTTAATTCAGGAGTTCAAAAGGAAACACAAGAAAGACATAAGTTATAACAAGCGATCCGTACGACGACTGAGGACGGCTTGCGAACGAGCTAAGCGAACACTGTCCTCGAGCACGCAGGCTTCCATTGAGATCGATTCGCTGTTCGAAGGGATCGACTTCTATTCGTCGGTTTCGAGAGCGCGGTTCGAGGAACTTTGCGCTGATCTATTCCGTGACACGCTGATACCCGTAGAGAAGGCGTTACGCGATGCGAAGTTCGACAAGAGCGACATTCACGATGTGGTTCTTGTCGGTGGGTCCACTCGTATTCCCAAGATCCAGAAGCTGTTACGCGACTTCTTCAACGGTAAAGATCTATGTAAGTCCATCAACCCAGATGAGGCTGTGGCCTATGGGGCTGCCGTTCAAGGAGCTATTCTATCCAATGATAATTCAACCGAAATTAAAGATGTTCTCCTATTGGATGTGGCTCCACTTTCTTTGGGTATTGAGACTGCCGGGGGAATTATGACAGCAATAATTGACAGAAACACAACCGTCCCGAGGAAAGTGACGAAAACCTTCTCTACCTACTCCGACAATCAGCCTGGAGTTCTCATTCAAGTATTTGAGGGGGAACGAAAAATGACTAAGGACAATAACCTACTTGGGGAGTTCCAGTTGTCTGGAATAGCTCCGGCTCCACGAGGGGTACCTCAGATTGATGTTACATTCGATATCGACGCCAATGGAATCCTCAATGTTACTGCAGCTGATAAATCGACCGGTAAGGAGAATAAAATTACAATAACCAACGATAAGGGACGTCTTAGTAACGCTGACATTGAGAGGATGGTCGATGAAGCCGAACACTTTAAGGCAGACGATGAGGCTCAAGCTGAAAGAATTCAATCGAAAAACGGACTTGAATCATTTGTTTACCACGTAAAGCAAACAGTAGAAGATAATAAAGTTAAAGATAAAATATCGCAGGAGAATAAGAAGATTGTGTTAGATAAATGCGAGGAGACCATACAATGGCTTAATTCAAACCAATCGGCAGAGAAAGACGAGTTTGTTTACCATCAGAAAGAATTGGAGAAGGTCTCCCATCCGATAATATCTCGGCTGTATCAGAATGGATGCGGTGGTGCAGGAGAACCAGCTAATGGCATGTCTGGCGGAGGCGACCCTCGGACTTCGGGGAATCCTGGTGCTTCAACATCGAATGGACCAACTATAGAAGAAGTTGATTGAACTGAGAGAAAATATGAAAGGAACTGCCCGACCTGATTTGTGAATTAAACTTATCGCTTAAACGTTTACCAACTATTTTTAAGAATTTTCATTTACTTTTTAGATTAGTGTTTTTTGGTGCAATTTATATTTTATATTATTTTTATTTGCCCACGATATGGCAGTGAGTTACTGTAAGTTGATCTGCATTAAATAAACCTATAATATATACAGTACATTGTATAAACTAAGATAATAATATTTTTTTGGGAGCGGGGGGGGGGGGGGGGGGGCGGCGGGTACTGTTAATTCTGTATACTTAACAGTTGAAGCTAACAGGGTGGTTATTGTTCTTTTCGTGTTTCCTAGATGTATTATGTAATAATTAATTATATCTATTCAATAATTTCTAGCGGAACAATTTTTTCGCTCGCCTACAATTTTGTAATTTTTTTTTTTTTTTTCTACATTTTTTTGTACAAATTTTTGTTGTCATTTACGAATGAATATAGTTAGTGCACAGGTGTAGTTCTCTATGCGCCCCCCTTTAAAAGCCTCGTTACGCCCGTTTTCTTCATTTGGTCGCCATAATATCTATCCTACAACAAGGTGAAAGGAGTTCATCCTTTACTTTTACTTTTAAACATTGTGCTCATATTCATCACACTTATCCTTAAATAAGAACACTCTTAAAGTGCTAATTTATCTTAATTAAATAGAATATTACCATTACATTTAGTGTGAGTCATGATTAAAAATAGTGTAATAAGTGAATATAAAATTATTATTAAAGTTAAAATTAGTTAAAAATTAAAAAATTATTTATATAGTAGAAAAATATTTGTGAAAAAATTCAAAATTTTTAATTTTATGTTGTACAAGATAAATATATATTTTTAATTGGAAAATCACTGATCTCTGGGTATATAAAATATATGTTTTCAATACCCGGGAACCAGAGACCTATCCGGACGAGACAGGGGGAAAAACTGGACGCAAATACCATGTGGGATTTGGGATTAAGGAATTTGGGAATATGGGATTTGGGAATAAGGAAGGTATTTGGATTAAGGAATTTGGGATTTGGGAATAAGGTATTTGGGATTTGGGAATAAGGTATTTGGGATTTGGGAATAAGGTATTTGGGATTTGGGAATAAGGTATTTGGGATTTGGGAATAAGGTATTTGGGATTAAGGTATTTGTGATTTGGGAATAAGGTATTTGGGATTTGGGAATAATGTATTTGGGATTTGGGAATAAGGTATTTGGGTTTTGGGAAAAAGGTATTTGGGATTTGGGAATAAGGTATTTGGGATTAAGGTATTTGGGAATAAGGTATTTGGGATTTGGGAATATTTGGGATTAAGGTATTTGGGAATATGTAATTTGGGATTTGCCATTATATTAGTGATTATCGGTTTTTATTTGTTGATCGGCCATTACTGGTTGACTGAAGAAGATACGCAATGCGTATCTCATTATGCCGCATAATAAGCCTCTCGTAAACAAGTCAACCCCACCGACTAGCGGCACTGGCTGTTTCCGCCGACGGGGCTCAGTTGAACAACGCGTCCCTTTGGGATCTGGGAATAAGAAATTTTGGATTTAGAAATAAAGAAATTTGGGTAAATAATTTGGGCTTTGGAAATAGGGAATTTGGGATTTTGAATCTGTAAATAAACGTATTACAAGTTTATGCAGGTTAGTAAAGGAGCAGGGTATAGAGGCGGGAAGATAGAACCAAAACAATAAACGATAGTTAACACATGTTACAAGATTATGCAGGTTAGTAAATAAGCAGGTTATAGAGGTGGGTAGATAGAACCAAAGCAATAAACGATAGTTAACACATGTTACAAGATTATGCAGGTTAGTAAAGGAGCAGGTTATAGAGGCGGGTAGATAGAACCAAAACAATAAACGATAGTTAACACATGTTACAAGATTATGCAGGTTAGTAAAGGAGCAGGTTATAAAGGCGGGTAGATGGAACCAAAACAATAAACGATAGTTAACACATGTTACAAGATTATACAGGTTAGTAAAGGAGAGGGCGATAGAGGAGGGTAGATAGAACCTAAACAATAAACGATATTTAACACATGTTACAAGATTATGCAGGTTAGTAAAGGAGCAGGTTATAGAGGCGGGTAGGTAGAACCAAAACAATAAACGATAGTTAATACATGTTACAAGATTATGCAGAGTCATGATTAAAAATAGTGTAATAAGTGAATATAAAATTATTATTAAAGTTAAAATTAGTTAAAAATTATTTATATAGTAGAAAAATATTTGTGAAAAAAATCAAAATTTTTAATTTTATGTTGTACAAGATAAATATATATTTTTAATTGGAAAATCACTGATCTCTGGGTATATAAAATATATGTTTTCAATACCCGGGAACCAGAGACCTATCCGGACGAGACAGGGGGAGAAACTGGACGCAAATACCATGTGGGATTTAGGATTAAGGAATTTGGGAATATGGGATTTGGGAATAAGGAAGGTATTTGGATTAAGGAATTTGGGAATAAGGAAGGTATTTGGGATTTGGGAATAAGGTATTTGGGAATAAGGTATTTGGGATTTGAGAATAAGGTATTTGGGTATTGGGAAAAAGGGATTTGGGAATAAGGTATTTGGGATTTGGGAATAAGGTATTTGGGATTAAGGTATTTGGGAATAAGGTATTTGGGATTTTGGAATAAGGTATTTGGGAATAAGGTATTTGGGTATTGGGAAAAAGGTATTTGGGATTTGGGAATAAGGTATTTGGGATTAAGGTATTTGGGAATAAGGTATTTGGGATTTGGGAATATGGTATTTCAGATTTGGGAATATTTCGGATTAAGGTATTTGGGAATATGTAATTTGGGATTTGCCATTATATTAGTGATTATCGGTTTTTATTTGTTGATCGGCCATTATTGGTTGACTGAAGAAGATACGCAATGCGTATCTCATTATGCCTCATAATAAGCCTCTTGTAAACAAGTCAACCCCACCGACTAGCGGCACTGGCTGTTTCCGCCGACGGGGCTCAGTTGAACAACGCGTCCCTTTGGGATCTGGGAATAAGAAATTTAGGATTTAGAAATAAAGAAATTTGGGTAAATAATTTGGGCTTTGGAAATAGGGAATTTGGGATTTTGAATCTGTAAATAAAACGTATTACAAGTTTATGCAGGTTAGTAAAGGAGCAGGCTATAGAGGCGGGAAGATAGAACCAACACAATAAACGATAGTTAACACATGTTACAAGATTATGCAGGTTAGTAAATAAGCAGGTTATAGAGGCGGGTAGATAGAACCAAAGCAATAAACGATAGTTAACACATGTTACAAGATTATGCAGGTTAGTAAAGGAGCAGGTTATAGAGGCGGGTAGATAGAACCAAAACAATAAACGATAGTTAACACATGTTATAAGATTATGCAGGTTAGTAAAGAAGCAGGCTATAGAGGCGGGTAGATAGAACCAAAACAATAAACGATGGTTAACACATGTTACAAGATTATGCAGGTTAGTAAAGGAGCAGGTTATAGAGAACCAAAACAATAAACGATAGTTAACACATGTTACAAGATTATGCAGGTTAGTAAAGGAGCAGGCTATAGAGGGGGGTAGATAGAACCAAAACAATAAACGATAGTTAACACATGTTACAAGATTATGTAGGTTAGTAAAGGAGCAGGTTATAGAGGCGGGTAGATAGAACCAAAACAATAAATGATAGTTAACACATGTTACAATATGTAGGTTAGTAAAGAATCAGGTTGCGGAGGCGGATAGATTGAGATAGAACCAAAACAATAAACGATAGTTAACACATGTTACAAGATTATGTAGGTTAGTAAAGGAGCAGGTTATAGAGGCGGGTAGATAGAACCAAAACAATAAATGATAGTTAACACATGTTACAATATGTAGGTTAGTAAAGAATCAGGTTGCGGAGGCGGATAGATTGAACCAAAACAATAAACGATATTTAACACGTGTTACAAGATTATGTAGATAAGTACAGGAGCAGGTTACAGTGAAGCACCGAGTTACACAGACATATATAGCGTATATATATTAAAATATTCTTGTTAGAGTTAAATATACGTGAAAAAAAACTGGAGTGAGTGAAACGTTGTATATGTATGAAGCAATGAAGGACTTTAAACGTAAAGATACAAGCATACCGGAGGCGCCTCTATATATTAGTTATGAAGTTGAGTTGAAGAACAAACGACCTTTCATTGTCTGGCAATATAATAATACAGTCATTACTGCAGTGATAACCTGGGTTAGTGGGCTGAGTAGTGAGAGACTTGTATAACGTCAGGTGTGTGTGCCTCCTTGTTCTTACACTGGTACCAACAGTAACAGCTCATGAGGGATGACGTATTCTGATGGGGCTTATCCCTTGCTAGTGTTTGCTCTAATACACTACACACCACCACAAAGGAATGGGGAAAGAGTCAGCCACTGCGAAACCAATAATACTGTAATTACCTCTGCCTATTGAGTAATATGAACGTTTAATGGCACTACAGTAATATATATTGCATACCACATGTCCAAGGAAGATCGAACAATGGGCTTGACTATAATACATACCGATTTACAAAATTGGCTTCCCGCGCTTACTCAATTCGTACCGGTATAACCCCCCCCCCCCCCCCCCCCTCAGTTAAAATTTTCAAATTGTTATTTCAGAGTTTTGCTCTTGAGTTATTGCAGAGTTCAGAGTCTAATTTATTTTAGAGATTAATTTAATGAGGATTACAAATCTGAAAACCGCTTAGTGAGACCTCTTTTAGTTCTCGAGTTGTCACTGTTTTTCCTTATGACCATGACGGTGTGTCCGTCAAATTGTAAGACAGACAGATGACCACTTTGTCAGCTTTGGGTTTTATGCTAGATTCACTCGACTGTAATGCAAGAAGTAAAATTCATGTTGGATTAAGTCACATCACAATCAGATTTTAATCTGCTACATACTCAATTACCAACGCATCCAATAGTTTTATTTTCACCACATATGATTAAATCTTAATGGTAGAATAACTGCTTATAGTTGTGTAGATATTTTATTTGTTTTAATAGAAATTGCACACCACAGAAACCATTATTACCAGTTCATAGAGTTCATAATGTGAATGAGACAATGTGTGGAGACCATAATCTGCCTTACCCTGTAACCATTGCATTTTTCTACAAGAATGTAGATACTTTCGGTATTTCCTGTTGGTTGAAATATTTCATGGCTTTGTAAGCTGCTTCTGGGTTTATATTGTGCAGTGGATGTACTTTGCCTATATCGTTGAAGCATTCTACACTCTCGTTACCTAGACTAGCCTTAGACTTGCTGTTCTGTGCCACAGACAATCCACTCAAGCAGTAACATGTGTGATAATAGTCCCTGTATTTCCCGGGTTTATCAATAAGTCCTCCGCCGTAGTGTTGACAACATATAAGAATGTATTCCTGTAACGCTCCTTGATGGAATAGCCATGCATTAGAGTCTACTGCGGGGTCATTATTGTTCGATAATATTTGATATATAAGAGGGAAACACGCGCCTTGCCAGAACGAATAGCATCCGTCTACTAGTTTATTGGTTCGGCCTTGAAACCCGCCTTCGTGTTTACATTGGCGATGTGCCACCCAGGAGAGGAGGCGGTCGACATCGCATAGCGACGGTCTGTCTAGGAGAATAAGAGCGGCTAAACCGCAGAAGGTGTAACCTCCGTGTGCTTCTAACCCCGGCATCCCGGCGAACCCGCCCTCGTATGTTTGACACCGACTCAACCATTCTCCGGTGTTATCGAATAGACTCTCGGTGTACAAGTTGGTGAGACCGGCGACCGAGGCGGCGCAGTAGGCGCCGCGTATGTCGACCTCACCTCCTTCGTGCATAATAAATGAACCGTCGCCCTGGTGACATCGGTGCATAAACTCCTGCAGTTTCGGTCGGTCTATAACGTCATACGCAGTCTGGGTCCCCAGCAAGCACAGCACGTTTACGGCGGCGTAAGTGCACGCGAGATGTGGCAGTTGTTCTGGTCCACCACCGAACCCACCGTGTGGCGACTGACATTGACCGAGGAATGCGGAAACGTCCGCGATTAACGTTGCCGGAGGAGTTTCTCCCAATAGTTGGAGCGAGTGGATAATCCAATAACACAGCCAAGGTCTGGAGGAGTCCAAACACTCGAAGCAGGAATTGAGATGTTGGATACCTTTAATAAGAAATCGTTTATGTTTCTCTCTCATTAGTATTGGGATTGGTTCGATGTCCATATCTGAGATAAATTCACTGTAAATGGCGGAGACATTTTCCTCGACTCGGTCCTGTTCTCTCGATGTTACCGTTGGAATACCTTCGTCGTTGTTTCTCACATTGTGTATTAGGGTGCAGTACAGACTATCTATCGTACTCATTATTGGGGTAATAATAACCACCGTAAATCATGCAACCCAAACCAAACGGAATTTCAATTTCCAGATTTACAACTAATGATACCGGTACCAGATACAGCAGTACAGTAGTGCTGCATTGGTAGGCTACCGTAGATACCCTATGATGCTATGCAGTTAAGCTTGCAGTACAATTTTTACAGCTTTATGTATGCCTACATCTACCTACCTCGGTTGTATAGAAAGTAATCCAAATTAATATATATGGCTTACCTGGAAGGATCATCTCCGAATGAACAATCACCGTTCTACAGTAATATACGTAACCCCCCATGGTATCACACACACGACACGATGCACTCCTGCTTATGCACTTCGATACTTGTACACTTGATAATTTCAGCGTCACTGCCACTTTACACTGTAGAGATGACACACTCCGTCTTGCTTATGAAATCTGGTATATTAACACTTTACGTCCCCCACTAAATAAAGTTCTACCGCCAATATAACTCCACCCATTATTATTCGTAATCTCAATCTTGTAGTAAGAATTTATTCATTTAATATTGGTGCTTATATCATACTATTATGCGTTAAGTTCTGGTTTTCAAATCGTATTCCAGTATTGGTGCTACTATATAAACGAACATTCCCCTTCCAACCCAAAAGTTTTTATATTTTATTTAATTATTAGTAATATTGTTGATTTCTTAATTAGTCTATTTGCTATAATGACAGTCAATGAAAACCAATAGTAACAGGACAAGGCTTTGTCCAAAATGAATAATTTTTGGTATGAGGGTCAATCGATAACTGAAGGTTGTTTAAAGAAATTTTTTTTTTTTTTTTTTTTTAATATAGTTATAATAATTTAGTGCTAATTAGTAGCTTAAAATTATTACTATTACTAAAAACACTACTCTTCGTACAAACATTAGTTATATAACTAGTTATTTCGTATTTATAATTAGGATATATGGTTGAATAAAAGTATTGGTCAACAATTTTTTATATTGATTATTTCCAATTTTATTATCAAATTAATTGATTATTTTCCTATTTTTTCAAAAAAATTAGCATTTTTCACATTTCGAAGCCAATAAAATTAGTTAGGATCAAACTTTTAAGATACTGAAGATTACTCAATGTCAAAATTTCATGAAAAAATATTAAAAATTGGCAGAGGAGTAGCATTTTGAAATTCGTTGAAATGAAAAAATACCATTCCGAGATAACTGCCAATCAATAGCCAATAATTAAAAATTTGAACCTTCCCGCGCAAAACTTGTCTGTTAATATGTGGGAAAGTCTGTCAATATATATCTATCAAAAAAGCAGAAGAAAAAAGCACAGCATTGAGCTAAAAGTTTAGCTATATGGGTTTTCCTGGTCGCAGAATTCATTTCGAGTGTCAATTTTAACATTTGATGACTTCCAAATTGTCTGTTTGGCTTTCAGACTGTCGGTTATATTTTGACAGACAGACTGACAGTCATACAGACAGAACCGACAAGGCCAAATTTGATTGATGACATCATGAGTGATGTCACCGACCACGAAAACCCATACATGTAATTTTTTAGACAGATAGTATGTTTTTTATTGACGGACAGACATACTGACGGACAAACCGACAGTAAAACGGACAGACAGCATTATCTCGAGAAGTAAAGTAGGACAGATCTTGCTAAACGGTTTTCAAATAAAAATCTGCTCTAGATGAAATAAAAAAAAATTTTGCAAAAAATTATTGAAGTAGCGCTATATAGCGCTACTTACCTCATACCTGGTACTTTTATAGGCTCCACATTACCAGATAATACATAGATAATGTAGATTATTATTTATTTATCAATACCGGTACTGTATGTGGAAAAATAACAATACCGGGATAAAAGGGTGAAAGTAACAGCAAGCGCGATAATCCTTAACTTCATAGTTCTATATTAATTAAACGTTTCGATCTTTACACAAAATCATCATTAATAATAATGTACAAAATTTGGCCTAAATCTTGTCAACTGCAAGGTTTGAATTTATAAAAATTGGCGCTAAAAATAATATAAACGACGGTTTCACAGCTACACTGTATATATCCCTTAAACACTGGAATATTATATACGTCATTGTTCATAAAAAAGCATTTTATAGCGTTACCGTTTAAGGACATTCTAATAAAGAATGTGTTTCAGTTATAGACGTACCACGTTCGATACATTTTATCGTAGTGACAGTACACAATAAATTATTAAAATAACCAAATTAATAAACTTGGTAATATTGCTTTTATGTATATATTTCATTACTTCTCACGGAGATGTGATTCAACTGCAGAATTAAAAGAATCTTGAATACCAATGTAAGTATTTCATTAGTCAAATCGTCCAATTTTTTAATTAAGTAAGTATCTGAAAAAAGAAACATAATTTCAAAATTACAATTTGGGAGGTAAAAGTTGACTATAAGAGAATGTGTGATTCGCTAAGCCAAGCTCCAACCTAAACTGTTGGGAATATTTTGGTTTCGGAAAAATGTGAAAATAACATTGTTCTGGAAATACGTTGAAAATTTTATAATTATTGTGAGGCTATTTCATTGCGTATTTCAACTTTTCAAAAAAGAATTAATTTTCATTTCCAGCGTTTTTGAGTATTTAAAACGCTCGGGATCGTTCTAAAAGTCTTATTTGTTAAAACGTGGAGAAATTTCCGAAAACGAAGGATTAATATTTTAATAATTTTAATGTAATTAATCATTCATATTCTTTCACAAACTATTTTAATATTTTAGCTCAAAAATGGAAGATAAATTGGCCAAAACGCATAAAGAGAAGAAAAAACATAAGCAAAAACACCATAAAACACACAAGAAGAAAGATGGATCGGATACTGATGTTAAGGTAAGTTGGCTAAATGGCTAACTTAACTGGAATTCGTTTGATATTTTTTAGGTCGCTCTATTTTTATATCGAGAAACTTTTCAATGATCAATCAAGTGATAAACTAATTTGATTGATACTAAATGCAAATTAGTGATTCATTGTTGTTCATAGTAAGATGGCGGGTTGCCACTCACCTGGAATACCTGGAATAGTCAGGGAATTTCATTTTTTCTTGAAATATCAGGGAATTCTTGTTAAAAATTTACTAAATCAGGGAAAAGTCAGGGAATGTGATATACAGGAAATGGACTGGACAATGTCCAGTCCAGTGGACATGGTGTCATAAAAGCGAAATTGTGTAAATTTTTCTCTGCTCGCTTCGCTCGCCATTTCATTTCCTCGCATCACTAAATATTTAGGTGCGGTGCACCTATATTGGTGCAGTATAGGTGCACTCTAATCATTTAACTTACATCACTAAATATATTGGTGCACTCTAATCATTTAACTTACATCACTAAATATATAGGTGCACTCTAATCATTTAACTTACATCACTAAATATATAGGTGCACTCTAATCATTTAACTTACATCACTAAATATATAGGTGCACTCTAATCATTTAACTTACATCACTAAATATATAGGTGCACTCTAATCATTTAACTTACATCACTAAATATATAGGTGCGGTGCACTCTAATCATTTAACTTACATCACTAAATATATAGGTGCACTCTAATCATTTAACTTACATCACTAAATATATAGGTGCACTCTAATCATTTAACTTACATCACTAAATATATAGGTGCACTCTAATCATTTAACTTACATCACTAAATATATAGGTGCGGTGCACTCTAATCATTTAACTTACATCACTAAATATATAGGTGCACTCTAATCATTTAACTTACATCACTAAATATATAGGTGCACTCTAATCATTTAACTTACATCACTAAATATATAGGTGCACTCTAATCATTTAACTTACATCACTAAATATATAGGTGCACTCTAATCATTTAACTTACATCACTAAATATATAGGTGCACTCTAATCATTTAACTTACATCACTAAATATATAGGTGCACTCTAATCATTTAACTTACATCACTAAATATATAGGTGCGGTGCACTCTAATCATTTAACTTACATCACTAAATATATAGGTGCACTCTAATCATTTAACTTACATCACTAAATATATAGGTGCGGTGCACTCTAATCATTTAACTTACATCACTAAATATTTAGGTGCGGTGCACTCTAATCATTTAACTTACATCACTAAATATATAGGTGCACTCTAATCATTTAACTTACATCACTAAATATTTAGGTGCGGTGCACTCTAATCATTTAACTTACATCACTAAATATTTAGGTGCGGTGCACTCTAATCATTTAACTTACATCACTAAATATTTAGGTGCACTCTAATCATTTAACTTACATCACTAAATATATAGGTGCGGTGCACTCTACTCGCTTAACTTACATCACTAAATATATTGGTGCACTCTAATCATTTAACTTACATCACTAAATTTATAGGTGCACTCTAATCATTTAACTTACATCACTAAATATATAGGTGCGGTGCACTCTAATCATTTAACTTACATCACTAAATATATTGGTGCGGTGCACTCTAATCATTTAACTTACATCACTAAATATATAGGTGCGGTGCACTCTAATCATTTAACTTACATCACTAAATATTTAGGTGCACTCTAATCATTTAACTTACATCACTAAATATATAGGTGCACTCTAATCATTTAACTTACATCACTAAATATATAGGTGCACTCTAATCATTTAACTTACATCACTAAATATATAGGTGCACTCTAATCATTTAACTTACATCACTAAATATATAGGTGCGGTGCACTCTACTCGCTTAACTTACATCACTAAATATATTGGTGCACTCTAATCATTTAACTTACATCACTAAATTTATAGGTGCACTCTAATCATTTAACTTACATCACTAAATATATAGGTGCGGTGCATTCTAATCATTTAACTTACATCACTAAATATTTAGGTGCACTCTAATCATTTAACTTACATCACTAAATATTTAGGTGCACTCTAATCATTTAACTTACATCACTAAATATATAGGTGCGGTGCACTCTACTCGCTTAACTTACATCACTAAATATATTGGTGCACTCTAATCATTTAACTTACATCACTAAATTTATAGGTGCACTCTAATCATTTAACTTACATCACTAAATATATAGGTGCGGTGCACTCTAATCATTTAACTTACATCACTAAATATATAGGTGCGGTGCACTCTAATCATTTAACTTACATAACTAAATATATAGGTGCGGTGCACTCTAATCATTTAACTTACATCACTAAATATATAGGTGCGGTGCACTCTACTCGCTTAACTTACATCACTAAATATTTAGGTGCACTCTAATCATTTAACTTACATCACTAAATATATAGGTGCGGTGCACTCTACTCGCTTAACTTACATCACTAAATATATTGGTGCACTCTAATCATTTAACTTACATCACTAAATATTTAGGTGCACTCTAATCATTTTAACTTACATCACTAAATATATAGGGGCACTCTAATCATTTAACTTACATCACTAAATATTTAGGTACACTCTAATCATTTAACTTACATCACTAAATATATTGGTGCACTCTAATCATTTAACTTACATCACTGAATATTTAGGTGCACTCTAATCATTTAACTTACATCACTAAATATTTAGGTGCACTCTAATCATTTAACTTACATCACTAAATATATAGGTGCGGTGCACTCTAATCATTTAACTTACATCACTAAATATATTGGTGCGGTGCACTCTAATCATTTAACTTACATCACTAAATATATAGGTGCACTCTAATCATTTAACTTACATCACTAAATATATAGGTGCACTCTAATCATTTTAACTTACATCACTAAATATATAGGGGCACTCTAATCATTTAACTTACATCACTAAATATATAGGGGCACTCTAATCATTTAACTTACATCACTAAATATTTAGGTGCACTCTAATCATTTAACTTACATCACTAAATATATTGGTGCACTCTAATCATTTAACTTACATCACTAAATTTATAGGTGCACTCTAATCATTTAACTTACATCACTAAATATATAGGTGCGGTGCACTCTAATCATTTAACTTACATCACTAAATATATTGGTGCACTCTAATCATTTAACTTACATCACTGAATATTTAGGTGCACTCTAATCATTTAACTTACATCACTAAATATTTAGGTGCACTCTAATCATTTAACTTACATCACTAAATATATAGGTGCGGTGCACTCTAATCATTTAACTTACATCACTAAATATATTGGTGCGGTGCACTCTAATCATTTAACTTACATCACTAAATATATAGGTGCACTCTAATCATTTAACTTACATCACTAAATATATTGGTGCGGTGCACTCTAATCATTTAACTTACATCACTAAATATATTGGTGCGGTGCACTCTAATCATTTAACTTACATCACTAAATATATAGGTGCGGTGCACTCTAATCATTTAACTTACATCACTAAATATATAGGTGCACTCTAATCATTTTAACTTACATCACTAAATATATAGGGGCACTCTAATCATTTAACTTACATCACTAAATATTTAGGTGCGGTGCACTCTAATCATTTAACTTACATCACTAAATATATAGGTGCGGTGCACTCTAATCATTTAACTTACATCACTAAATATATAGGTGCACTCTAATCATTTAACTTACATCACTAAATATATTGGTGCGGTGCACTCTAATCATTTAACTTACATCACTAAATATATAGGTGCACTCTAATCATTTTAACTTACATCACTAAATATATAGGGGCACTCTAATCATTTAACTTACATCACTAAATATATAGGGGCACTCTTATCATTTAACTTACATCACTAAATATTTAGGTGCACTCTAATCATTTAACTTACATCACTAAATATATAGGTGCGGTGCATTCTAATCATTTAACTTACATCACTAAATATTTAGGTGCACTCTAATCATTT
Organism: Nemertoderma westbladi; assembly: GCA_032718475.1. Lineage (NCBI taxonomy): Eukaryota > Metazoa > Xenacoelomorpha > Nemertodermatida > Nemertodermatidae > Nemertoderma > Nemertoderma westbladi. The sequence goes on along the minus strand of JAUCBJ010001861.1, from coordinate 65,661 downwards.
AACTTACATCACTAAATATTTAGGTGCACTCTAATCATTTAACTTACATCACTAAATATATAGGTGCGGTGCACTCTACTCGCTTAACTTACATCACTAAATATATTGGTGCACTCTAATCATTTAACTTACATCACTAAATTTATAGGTGCACTCTAATCATTTAACTTACATCACTAAATATATAGGTGCGGTGCACTCTAATCATTTAACTTACATCACTAAATATATTGGTGCGGTGCACTCTAATCATTTAACTTACATCACTAAATATATAGGTGCGGTGCACTCTAATCATTTAACTTACATCACTAAATATTTAGGTGCACTCTAATCATTTAACTTACATCACTAAATATATAGGTGCACTCTAATCATTTAACTTACATCACTAAATATATAGGTGCACTCTAATCATTTAACTTACATCACTAAATATATAGGTGCACTCTAATCATTTAACTTACATCACTAAATATATAGGTGCGGTGCACTCTACTCGCTTAACTTACATCACTAAATATATTGGTGCACTCTAATCATTTAACTTACATCACTAAATTTATAGGTGCACTCTAATCATTTAACTTACATCACTAAATATATAGGTGCGGTGCATTCTAATCATTTAACTTACATCACTAAATATTTAGGTGCACTCTAATCATTTAACTTACATCACTAAATATTTAGGTGCACTCTAATCATTTAACTTACATCACTAAATATATAGGTGCGGTGCACTCTACTCGCTTAACTTACATCACTAAATATATTGGTGCACTCTAATCATTTAACTTACATCACTAAATTTATAGGTGCACTCTAATCATTTAACTTACATCACTAAATATATAGGTGCGGTGCACTCTAATCATTTAACTTACATCACTAAATATATAGGTGCGGTGCACTCTAATCATTTAACTTACATAACTAAATATATAGGTGCGGTGCACTCTAATCATTTAACTTACATCACTAAATATATAGGTGCGGTGCACTCTACTCGCTTAACTTACATCACTAAATATTTAGGTGCACTCTAATCATTTAACTTACATCACTAAATATATAGGTGCGGTGCACTCTACTCGCTTAACTTACATCACTAAATATATTGGTGCACTCTAATCATTTAACTTACATCACTAAATATTTAGGTGCACTCTAATCATTTTAACTTACATCACTAAATATATAGGGGCACTCTAATCATTTAACTTACATCACTAAATATTTAGGTACACTCTAATCATTTAACTTACATCACTAAATATATTGGTGCACTCTAATCATTTAACTTACATCACTGAATATTTAGGTGCACTCTAATCATTTAACTTACATCACTAAATATTTAGGTGCACTCTAATCATTTAACTTACATCACTAAATATATAGGTGCGGTGCACTCTAATCATTTAACTTACATCACTAAATATATTGGTGCGGTGCACTCTAATCATTTAACTTACATCACTAAATATATAGGTGCACTCTAATCATTTAACTTACATCACTAAATATATAGGTGCACTCTAATCATTTTAACTTACATCACTAAATATATAGGGGCACTCTAATCATTTAACTTACATCACTAAATATATAGGGGCACTCTAATCATTTAACTTACATCACTAAATATTTAGGTGCACTCTAATCATTTAACTTACATCACTAAATATATTGGTGCACTCTAATCATTTAACTTACATCACTAAATTTATAGGTGCACTCTAATCATTTAACTTACATCACTAAATATATAGGTGCGGTGCACTCTAATCATTTAACTTACATCACTAAATATATTGGTGCACTCTAATCATTTAACTTACATCACTGAATATTTAGGTGCACTCTAATCATTTAACTTACATCACTAAATATTTAGGTGCACTCTAATCATTTAACTTACATCACTAAATATATAGGTGCGGTGCACTCTAATCATTTAACTTACATCACTAAATATATTGGTGCGGTGCACTCTAATCATTTAACTTACATCACTAAATATATAGGTGCACTCTAATCATTTAACTTACATCACTAAATATATTGGTGCGGTGCACTCTAATCATTTAACTTACATCACTAAATATATAGGTGCGGTGCACTCTAATCATTTAACTTACATCACTAAATATATTGGTGCGGTGCACTCTAATCATTTAACTTACATCACTAAATATATAGGTGCGGTGCACTCTAATCATTTAACTTACATCACTAAATATATAGGTGCACTCTAATCATTTTAACTTACATCACTAAATATATAGGGGCACTCTAATCATTTAACTTACATCACTAAATATTTAGGTGCGGTGCACTCTAATCATTTAACTTACATCACTAAATATATAGGTGCGGTGCACTCTAATCATTTAACTTACATCACTAAATATATAGGTGCACTCTAATCATTTAACTTACATCACTAAATATATTGGTGCACTCTAATCATTTAACTTACATCACTAAATATATAGGTGCACTCTAATCATTTTAACTTACATCACTAAATATATAGGGGCACTCTAATCATTTAACTTACATCACTAAATATATAGGGGCACTCTTATCATTTAACTTACATCACTAAATATTTAGGTGCACTCTAATCATTTAACTTACATCACTAAATTGGTGCACTCTAATCATTTAACTTACATCACTAAATATATAGGTGCACTCTAATCATTTTAACTTACATCACTAAATATATAGGGGCACTCTAATCATTTAACTTACATCACTAAATATTTAGGTACACTCTAATCATTTAACTTACATCACTAAATATATTGGTGCACTCTAATCATTTAACTTACATCACTAAATTTATAGGTGCACTCTAATCATTTAACTTACATCACTAAATATATAGGTGCGGTGCACTCTAATCATTTTAACTTACATCACTAAATATATAGGGGCACTCTAATCATTTAACTTACATCACTAAATATTTAGGTGCACTCTAATCATTTAACTTACATCACTAAATATATTGGTGCACTCTAATCATTTAACTTACATCACTAAATATATAGGTGCACTCTAATCATTTTAACTTACATCACTAAATATATAGGGGCACTCTAATCATTTAACTTACATCACTAAATATTTAGGTGCACTCTAATCATTTAACTTACATCACTAAATATATTGGTGCACTCTAATCATTTAACTTACATCACTAAATTTATAGGTGCACTCTAATCATTTAACTTACATCACTAAATATATAGGTGCGGTGCACTCTAATCATTTAACTTACATCACTAAATATATAGGAGCACTCTAATCATTTAACTTACATCACTAAATATATAGGGGCACTCTAATCATTTAACTTACATCACTAAATATTTAGGTGCACTCTAATCATTTAACTTACATCACTAAATATATTGGTGCACTCTAATCATTTAACTTACATCACTAAATTTATAGGTGCACTCTAATCATTTAACTTACATCACTAAATATATAGGTGCGGTGCACTCTAATCATTTAACTTACATCACTAAATATTTAGGTGCACTCTAATCATTTAACTTACATCACTAAATATTTAGGTGCACTCTAATCATTTAACTTACATCACTAAATATATAGGTGCGGTGCACTCTACTCGCTTAACTTACATCACTAAATATATTGGTGCACTCTAATCATTTAACTTACATCACTAAATTTATAGGTGCACTCTAATCATTTAACTTACATCACTAAATATATAGGTGCGGTGCACTCTAATCATTTAACTTACATCACTAAATATTTAGGTGCACTCTAATCATTTAACTTACATCACTGAATATTTAGGTGCACTCTAATCATTTAACTTACATCACTAAATATTTAGGTGCACTCTAATCATTTAACTTACATCACTAAATATATAGGTGCGGTGCACTCTAATCATTTAACTTACATCACTAAATATATTGGTGCGGTGCACTCTAATCATTTAACTTACATCACTAAATATATAGGTGCGGTGCACTCTAATCATTTAACTTACATCACTAAATATATAGGTGCGGTGCACTCTAATCATTTAACTTACATCACTAAATATATAGGTGCACTCTAATCATTTAACTTACATCACTAAATATATAGGTGCACTCTAATCATTTAACTTACATCACTGAATATTTAGGTGCACTCTAATCACTTAACTTACATCACTAAATATATAGGTGCACTCTAATCATTTAACTTACATCACTGAATATTTAGGTGCACTCTAATCATTTAACTTACATCACTAAATATTTAGGTGCACTCTAATCATTTAACTTACATCACTAAATATTTAGGTGCACTCTAATCATTTAACTTACATCACTAAATATATAGGTGCGGTGCACTCTAATCATTTAACTTACATCACTAAATATATTGGTGCGGTGCACTCTAATCATTTAACTTACATCACTAAATATATAGGTTCGGTGCACTCTAATCATTTAACTTACATCACTAAATATATAGGTGCGGTGCACTCTAATCATTTAACTTACATCACAAAATATTTAGGTGCACTCTAATCATTTAACTTACATCACTAAATATATTGGTGCGGTGCACTCTAATCATTTAACTTACATCACTAAATATATAGGTGCGGTGCACTCTAATCATTTAACTTACATCACTAAATATATAGGTGCGGTGCACTCTAATCATTTAACTTACATCACTAAATATTTAGGTGCACTCTAATCATTTAACTTACATCACTAAATATATAGGTGCGGTGCACTCTAATCATTTAACTTACATCACTAAATATATAGGGGCACTCTAATCATTTAACTTACATCACTAAATATATAGGTGCGGTGCACTCTAATCATTTAACTTACATCACTAAATATATAGGTGCGGTGCACTCTAATCATTTAACTTACATCACTAAATATTTAGGTGCACTCTAATCATTTAACTTACATCACTAAATATATAGGTGCGGTGCACTCTAATCATTTAACTTACATCACTAAATATATAGGGGCACTCTAATCATTTAACTTACATCACTAAATATATAGGTGCACTCTAATCATTTAACTTACATCACTAAATATATAGGTGCACTCTAATCATTTAACTTACATCACTAAATATATTGGTGCACTCTAATCATTTAACTTACATCACTAAATATATAGGTGCGGTGCACTCTAATCATTTAACTTACATCACTAAATATATTGGTGCACTCTAATCGCTTAACTTACATCACTAAATATATAGGTGCACTCTAATCATTTAACTTACATCACTAAATATATAGGTGCACTCTAATCATTTAACTTACATCACTAAATATTTAGGTGCGGTGCACTCTAATCATTTAACTTACATCACTAAATATATAGGTGCGGTGCACTCTAATCATTTAACTTACATCACTAAATATATAGGTGCACTCTAATCATTTAACTTACATCACTAAATATATAGGTGCGGTGCACTCTAATCATTTAACTTACATCACTAAATATATTGGTGCACTCTAATCGCTTAACTTACATCACTAAATATATAGGTGCACTCTAATCATTTAACTTACATCACTAAATATATTGGTGCACTCTAATCATTTAACTTACATCACTAAATATATAGGTGCGGTGCACTCTAATCATTTAACTTACATCACTAAATATATAGGTGCACTCTAATCATTTAACTTACATCACTAAATATATAGGTGCACTCTAATCATTTAACTTACATCACTAAATATATTGGTGCACTCTAATCATTTAACTTACATCACTAAATATATAGGTGCGGTGCACTCTAATCATTTAACTTACATCACTAAATATATTGGTGCACTCTAATCGCTTAACTTACATCACTAAATATATAGGTGCACTCTAATCATTTAACTTACATCACTAAATATATAGGTGCACTCTAATCATTTAACTTACATCACTAAATATTTAGGTGCGGTGCACTCTAATCATTTAACTTACATCACTAAATATATAGGTGCGGTGCACTCTAATCATTTAACTTACATCACTAAATATATTGGTGCACTCTAATCGCTTAACTTACATCACTAAATATATAGGTGCACTCTAATCATTTAACTTACATCACTAAATATATTGGTGCACTCTAATCATTTAACTTACATCACTAAATATATAGGTGCGGTGCACTCTAATCATTTAACTTACATCACTAAATATATTGGTGCACTCTAATCGCTTAACTTACATCACTAAATATATAGGTGCACTCTAATCATTTAACTTACATCACTAAATATATTGGTGCACTCTAATCATTTAACTTACATCACTAAATATATAGGTGCGGTGCACTCTAATCATTTAACTTACATCACTAAATATATAGGTGCACTCTAATCATTTAACTTACATCACTAAATATATAGGTGCACTCTAATTATTTAACTTACATCACTAAATATATAGGTGCACTCTAATCATTTAACTTACATCACTAAATATATAGGTGCACTCTAATCATTTAACTTACATCACTGAATATTTAGGTGCACTCTAATCATTTAACTTACATCACTAAATATATAGGTGCACTCTAATCATTTAACTTACATCACTAAATATATAGGTGCACTCTAATCATTTAACTTACATCACTAAATATATAGGTGCACTCTAATCATTTAACTTACATCACTAAATATATAGGTGCACTCTAATCATTTAACTTACATCACTGAATATTTAGGTGCACTCTAATCATTTAACTTACATCACTGAATATTTAGGTGCACTCTAATCATTTAACTTACATCACTAAATATATAGGTGCACTCTAATCATTTAACTTACATCACTGAATATTTAGGTGCACTCTAATCATTTAACTTACATCACTAAATATATAGGTGCGGTGCACTCTAATCATTTAACTTTGTTTGGAATATTATAAAGCGGCCATATACTATTATACTATATTCTATAAAAATGTTGTGTACCTGCAGTCAGGGAATTTTTTCAAAAAAGTCAGGAAAAAGTCAGGGAAAATTTAAACTGATCTAGAGTGGCAACCCTGTAATGAGTATTTCACAATCACATTGGCTGATAATTTGATTTAACCTAAAAGTTATTTAAGTAACTTCTTCCTCTCGTAGGCCGCCATGCCGTACCTCAACCCTTATGGGTTTCAGCACCGGGGTTATTATTTTAATAATGTTCCAAGTTTCTATAGCAACTACGACCTTGAATTTATTTATTTTATGTATTTGACTCTTAGGACGACGATATGGAATATTCTGGATTACAAAAGCACGTTCAAGCGCTAAAAGAGTTACAGGAACGAATAAAATCGAAGAAATCCCGCCATAAACATCGCCTATCTTCTACTAGTCAGCAAAAGGTTTGTGTTCGAGTCACAATTTAATGCGAATTTGGTATCATATAATCTGATTACCAGATTTTATGCTTGTGAGAACTAAGAAAGAATGTATCCCCAGGTCAAATGTGTAGAACTTTATATAAATTGAAGTTTAGAGTTCAGTAAAGAGTACTACACTAGTACTACACTACTACTAGAGCTTACAACGAAGTATCTTATACAAGGAGAACTTCTTCGGAGGCTGACTATTCAACGTAAAACTGAAGTAACTCTATGTAGAAACCAGAAAGGATGGAATATGTGATTTACAGGTATATCACAAAACTTATTAGTAAACTGTTGTGGTATAAGCGGGGTCTGTCTCTCCGTCTCTGTAACCTGTTTATCTAATAACCTGTATGATTTGTAACACAAAAACCCATTGAAAATCAACATGATATGCCCTTCGTTGCACATAGTTTGTTATATAAATGGCTTCGCATAGGAGAGTGCATTAATTATATTTAATTGATGTAAATTGTTGGTCACCATTTCGTTCATTTTTCTTTTTCTTAGGTGCAATCTTCTAAAGCGCACAAATCGTCGAAGACTAAAGATACTGATATTGACCACGTTCTCACTCAATTAGGTAAAAACTACCAAAGCGAAAGCGAGGAAGGTGAGATATCTGATACAGATTACAAAATCGAGAAAACTGCCAAGCAGATTCAAAGGAAAATATTCGAGGAAGCAAAACTGATAACTGGGGGATCGATGGCTGAGTCGGGAAAAGAGAAGGAGGAGAAACTCCGTCGTAAAGGTCGCAGCTCCCCCGAAGTGGATCGACGGCGATCTAAACGAACTCCGGAGGAGCTGTCGACTCCGGAACATTCCCCACCGCGGATCCACGCGGCTCGGAAACGTCACCACCGGGAGGATGAGTCGACGAGTTCCAAACCGAGATCCTCGGAGTTGGGGTTGGTTCACCGCGACGAGGAGGAACACAAGAGTCGCCGCGTTAAACGAACTCGTCATCGGGACGGCAGTTCCGATAGCGAGGAAGAGGAAACCCGGAGGTTGGAAGCCCAGAAGGAGAAACTCCGACGGCAGTTACTGCGAGAGGAAAGGACCGATGGCTCGGAGATGGAACGCCCCGTAGATTCGAGAAGGGCTCGGTTAGGGCAGGAGGAAGGCGAATATAAGCGACGGACTAAGAGGGACTCTGTTGAGGGCAATGATATTCAGACCAAAGAGTCCGAACGGTCATCGAAAAGGGATGTGGTGGTAAAATCGGAAAGGTCGATGGTTGAATTGAAAAGGCAAAGTGGTCGGGAATTAGACATTGAGACGGAACAACAGATGAAACGTGATTCGATGGCTGATCGACGGGTCGTAAGGGATTCAGAGACTGGCGCTGATAGGAGAGCAAAGCGAATCTCAGATGAAACTGACAGGTTGATTAAAAAGGACTCAGGTGAAACTGACAGACATAAAAAAATAGACTCCGGCGATAGTGGCAGACGGATCAGAAATGACTCGGACAATACTGACAGACTAGCAAAAAGGGACTCCGGAGAAACTGACAGACGGATAAAAAGGGACTCTGAGTGTGAGAGCGGGCGCCGGTCTAGGTTGGAGTCGGAGGGTGATGGTGGAGATTGGAAACACAGCCGGAGTCGCGATAAGGGGCGCAGTCGGAGTCACGAAAAGCGACGCAGTAAAGACAGGTTCGTAAAATTGTTGTTAATTTCAATTGTAGTATTGATAGACCCTTACGATCGATATAGATTTTACCATATGATGCACCATTGGGATGTTTATGCAATGCGTCAAGGCAATCTTCCATTTGGGTCGCCGCACATGTTAATTGTGTTCCTTCTCGTCAACCATCGCTGAAATCTGCATTCTTGCTTTGGTGCCCACTGCCCACTTGCTGCGTAGTTTTCTGTACCTGCAAAACTCCATTAAATATTTTGTTGACTATGTCATGAGCCATGTCGCACTAATATTTGACAATAAGTTAGATGACTGATGGAGTGATGGACAGTGATTGAAGGCGACAATCACCAGAAGTTTCGTTGTTATGAAAATTGAATATACAATCTGTGCCAATAAATACAATGTGCCCTGATTCGTTCCACAATACACATGCTTTATTTTGAGAAAATATAGCACGTTCGAGCTTCCTATGGTGCTTTCGAAATATATGAAGCCTGTGCATAGAAAACGCATTAATCAGCAATGCTCAGTCAGGATAGTAGCTGTTTAGAGCTGCAGTGGACTTAGGCGTAATATGATTAACTTATTTTTTATTTATTCATCCAGACTTACGCCACCGGCGGCTTTATTAAGTAAAAGGTAAATTGATAATATAATAGTAAAACATGTAAAATACATAAAGTCATCTATAAAATCAGCACCTCAATCTGAGCAATATAATAATATACTAAATTATTCTTATAATTATTATATACTATATACTAATACTATCACTATATTGGAATAAAAGGCCGGACCGTTGGAAAGTATATTAAGGTCTTAAGGCAATATAATTATTTGTGACTAATACTCTCACGTTGGGAAATATTAAGGTCTAGCAAATAAAATATTATTAATATTAATGAATCCAATTTAATCAGTAACACCAAGTACAACAGCAACAGGTATGTAGTAGGTGAGCAAAATAGTATAGGGCCTGTTCGTTGTGAGAATAAGGGATCTAGATCTAGGATCTATAAGGGATCTAACTACCGGTACGATGCTAAAAGTTGATATATAGAATCAATTGTTGGTGGGTTTAAGTTTATATGCCATTCGTGGGTTGTTTTGTTCAATGAAAAAACTGCCTTTAAGATATGAAGTGTGAGTTTCTCCTTTTTGGTTTAGTGGTAGTAACTAGTCTGAGTTAAACTCCTCAAACTTGTGGGATTTGGTGTTCAGTCCCATGTGTGTGGGTCGTCTGTCCGCACTCATGTGTAACAGGAACCAGTGTTTGCAGCAACTAGAGGTACTTTGACACAGACAAAATTGATTATGTGAAGTGAGTGACACTGACTACTCTACCATATAGCTTGAGAAAATAGTCAACATGGATAACTGACGACGAATCAGAGACCCAGCGAATAATCTAATTTTATTTGGGTTTGTTTTGTTTTAATTACCGTTAATTAATATTAATATCAATTAATTCTTCGGTTACAGGGAACCGTTGAGGAGCAGAAGGGATGATGATGGTGGACGCCGTCGTTCTCCAGCCAATCAGAGGAGAGACAATTGGCATCGGTCTGGGTCAGATTACAGGTCTAGTTGTTATTATCATTTTACCTGTACACGTTGCTCCGTAGTCGTAGTGTTCCATGCTACACTAGTGCTGGTGGTAACTAATTCTGTTATCTATTTTTTAATATTGGCCCCACGTCTTTCAGTCTCTTTTAACTTTTATTTTTTCAGGTATAGAGACCATAACTCGATGGGATGGGGAAACAGGCAAAGCTGGAACTATAATTACAGAGACGGGGTTGATCAACGTTACTATAGCAACCGACCGTCTGGTAACTGGGTTAATGACCGCCGATATAGTAGTGGCAGAACGGATCGGGACCACAGAGACAGCAGGTATAGCAGGGATGGCGATCGTTCGAAGAGGCATGGCGAGAAACGGGATGACAATGAGAGAAGATCGCATAGGGAACATAAAACTGAACGCAAACGTAAAAATAGCGAAGGTAAACTTACAGATTCGTATTACAAAGAGATTTTGGAATCTTTATATCCCGATTAATAAAGGCGCTTTCCGTAGTTTTACGAAATATCCTAAACTACATCCGCTTCATATGTAATTATGTATATTATTTGTTTAGTAATTATGTAATTACACTTCCTGTCCTCGTCCTGTTTTCTATCTCCATATATATGTAATATTACCATCAAATTATTTTATTATTACAAACTATATAAATAACAACAGTTGATCCTATCAGTTGATCCTATCAGTTGATCCTATCAGTTGATCCTATCAGTTGATCCTATCAGTTGATCATATAAGTTGATCCTATCAGTTGATCCTATCAGTTGATTCTATCAGTTGATCCTATCAGTTGATCCTATCAGTTGATCATATAAGTTGATCCTATCAGTTGATTCTATCATTTGATCCTATCAGTTGATTCTATCAGTTGATCCTATCAGTTGATCCTATCAGTTGATCCTATCAGTTGATCCTATCAGTTGATCCTATCAGTTGATCCTATCAGTTGATCCTATCAGTTGATCCTATCAGTTGATCCTATCAGTTGATCCTATCAGTTGATCATATAAGTTGATCCTATCAGTTGATCCTATTAGTTGATCCTATCAGTTGATCCTATCAGTTGATCCTATCAGTTGATCCTATCAGTTGATCCTATCAGTGGATCCTATCAGTTGATCCTATCAGTTGATCCTATCAGTTGATCCTATCAGTTGATCCTATCAGTTGATCATATAAGTTGATCCTATCAGTTGATCCTATCAGTTGATTCTATCAGTTGATCCTATCAGTTGATCCTGTCAGTTGATCATATAAGTTGATCCTATCAGTTGATTCTATCAGTTGATCCTATCAGTTGATTCTATCAGTTGATCCTATCAGTTGATCCTATCAGTTGATCCTATCAGTTGATCCTATCAGTTGATCCTATCAGTTGATCCTATCAGTTGATCCTATCAGTTGATCCTATCAGTTGATCATATAAGTTGATCCTATCAGTTGATCCTATCAGTTGATCCTATCAGTTGATCCTATCAGTTGATCCTATCACTTGATCCTATCAGTTGATCCTATCAGTTGATCCTATCAGTTGATCCTATCAGTTGATCCTATCAGTTGATCCTATCAGTTGATCCTATCAGTTGATTCTATCAGTTGATCCTATCAGTTGATCATATCAGTTGATCCTATCAGTTGATCCTATTCTTCTCCTTCAAGGTCAACGAGCTCCCGAATCGGATGAGCCGATAGACGATGATGTGGATTTTGAAGACGAAGAAGCTATAATCGAAAGAAGACGGAGAGAACGTAAAAAACTAGTCGCTAAACTCAAGGTGAGTGGGGAAGTGACGTATAGTAAGTCGAGGAGAGAACGTAAAAAACTAGTCGCTAAACTCAAGGTGAGTGGGGAAGTGACGTATAGTAAGTCGAGGAGAGAGCGTAAAAAACTAGTCGCTAAACTCAAGGTGAGTGGGGAAGTGACGTATAGTAAGTCGAGGAGAGAACGTAAAAAACTAGTCGCTAAACTCAAGGTGAGTGGGGAAGTGACGTATAGTAAGTCGAGGAGAGAACGTAAAAAACTAGTCGCTAAACTCAAGGTGAGTGGGGAAGTGACGTATAGTAAGTCGAGGAGAGAACGTAAAAAAACTAGTCGCTAAACTCAAGGTGAGTGGGGAAGTGACGTATAGTAAGTCGAGGAGAGAGCGTAAAAAACTAGTCACTAAACTCAAGGTGAATGGGGAAGTGACATATAGTAAGTCGAGGAGAGAACGTAAAAAACTAGTCGCTAAACTCAAGGTGAGTGGGGAAGTGACGTATAGTAAGTCGAGGAGAGAACGTAAAAAACTAGTCGCTAAACTCAAGGTGAGTGGGGAAGTGACGTATAGTAAGTCGAGGAGAGAACGTAAAAAACAAGTCGCTAAACTCAAGGTGAGTGGGGAAGTGACGTATAGTAAGTCGAGGAGAGAACGTAAAAAACTAGTCGCTAAACTCAAGGTGAGTGGGGAAGTGACGTATAGTAAGTCGAGGAGAGAACGTAAAAAACTAGTCGCTAAACTCAAGGTGAGTGGGGAAGTGACGTATAGTAAGTCGAGGAGAGAGCGTAAAAAACTAGTCGCTAAACTCAAGGTGAGTGGGGAAGTGACGTATAGTAAGTCGAGGAGAGAACGTAAAAAACTAGTCGCTAAACTCAAGGTCAGTGGGGAAGTGACGTATAGTAAGTCGAGGAGAGAACGTAAAAAACTAGTCGCTAAACTCAAGGTGAGTGGGGAAGTGACGTATAGTAAGTCGAGGAGAGAGCGTAAAAAACTAGTCGCTAAACTCAAGGTGAGTGGGGAAGTGACGTATAGTAAGTCGAGGAGAGAACGTAAAAAAACTAGTCGCTAAACTCAAGGTGAGTGGGGAAGTGACGTATAGTAAGTCGAGGAGAGAACGTAAAAAACTAGTCGCTAAACTCAAGGTGAGTGGGGAAGTGACGTATAGTAAGTCGAGGAGAGAACGTAAAAAACTAGTTGCTAAACTCAAGATGAGTGGGGAAGTGACGTATAGTAAGTCGAGGAGAGAACGTAAAAAACTAGTCGCTAAACTCAAGGTGAGTGGGGAAGTGACGTATAGTAAGTCGAGGAGAGAACGTAAAAAACTAGTCGCTAAACTCAAGGTCAGTGGGGAAGTGACGTATAGTAAGTCGAGGAGAGAACGTAAAAAACTAGTCGCTAAACTCAAGGTGAGTGGGGAAGTGACGTATAGTAAGTCGAGGAGAGAACGTAAAAACTAGTCGCTAAACTCAAGGTGAGTGGGGAAGTGACGTAAGGTAAGTTGAGGAGAGAACGTAAAAAACTAGTCGCTAAACTCAAGGTGAGTGGGGAAGTGACGTATAGTAAGTCGAGGAGAGAATGTAAAAAACTAGTCGCTAAACTCAAGGTGAGTGGGGAAGTGACGTATAGTAAGTCGAGGAGAGAACGTAAAAAACTAGTCGCTAAACTCAAGGTGAGTGGGGAAGTGACGTATAGTAAGTCGAGGAGAGAACGTAAAAAACTAGTCGCTAAACTCAAGGTGAGTGGGGAAGTGACGTATAGTAAGTCGAGGAGAGAACGTAAAAAACTAGTCGCTAAACTCAAGGTGAGTGGGGAAGTGACGTATAGTAAGTCGAGGAGAGAACGTAAAAAACTAGTCGCTAAACTCAAGGTGAGTGGGGAAGTGAAGTATAGTAAGTCGAGGAGAGAGCGTAAAAAACTAGTCGCTAAACTCAAGGTGAGTGGGGAAGTGACGTATAGTAAGTCGAGGAGAGAACGTAAAAAACTAATCGCTAAACTCAAGGTGAGTGGGGAAGTGACGTATAGTAAGTCGAGGAGAGAACGTAAAAAACTAGTCGCTAAACTCAAGGTGAGTGGGGAAGTGACGTATAGTAAGTCGAGGAGAGAACGTAAAAAACTAGTCGCTAAACTCAAGGTGAGTGGGGAAGTGACGTATAGTAAGTCGAGGAGAGAGCGTAAAAAACTAGTCGCTAAACTCAAGGTGAGTGGGGAAGTGACGTATAGTAAGTCGAGGAGAGAACGTAAAAAACTAGTCGCTAAACTCAAGGTGAGTGGGGAAGTGACGTATAGTAAGTCGAGGAGAGAACGTAAAAAACTAGTCGCTAAACTCAAGGTGAGTTGGGAAGTGACGTATAGTAAGTCGAGGAGAGAACGTAAAAAACTAGTCGCTAAACTCAAGGTGAGTGGGGAAGTGACGTATAGTAAGTCGAGGAGAGAACGTAAAAAACTAGTCGCTAAACTCAAGGTGAGTGGGGAAGTGACGTATAGTAAGTCGAAGAGAGAGCGTAAAAAACTAGTCGCTAAACTCAAGGTGAGTGGGGAAGTGACGTATAGTAAGTCGAGGAGAGAACGTAAAAAACTAGTCGCTAAACTCAAGGTCAGTGGGGAAGTGACGTATAGTAAGTCGAGGAGAGAACGTAAAAAACTAGTCGCTAAACTCAAGGTGAGTGGGGAAGTGACGTATAGTAAGTCGAGGAGAGAGCGTAAAAAACTAGTCGCTAAACTCAAGGTGAGTGGGGAAGTGACGTATAGTAAGTCGAGGAGAGAACGTAAAAAAACTAGTCGCTAAACTCAAGGTGAGTGGGGAAGTGACGTATAGTAAGTCGAGGAGAGAACGTAAAAAACTAGTCGCTAAACTCAAGGTGAGTGGGGAAGTGACGTATAGTAAGTCGAGGAGAGAACGTAAAAAACTAGTCGCTAAACTCAAGGTGAGTGGGGAAGTGACGCATAGTAAGTCGAGGAGAGAACGTAAAAAACTAGTCGCTAAACTCAAGGTGAGTGGGGAAGTGACGTATAGTAAGTCGAGGAGAGAACGTAAAAAACTAGTCGCTAAACTCAAGGTGAGTGGGGAAGTGACGTATAGTAAGTCGAGGAGAGAACGTAAAAAACTAGTCGCTAAACTCAAGGTCAGTGGGGAAGTGACGTATAGTAAGTCGAGGAGAGAACGTAAAAAACTAGTCGCTAAACTCAAGGTGAGTGGGGAAGTGACATATAGTAAGTCGAGGAGAGAACGTAAAAAACTAGTCGCTAAACTCAAGGTGAGTGAGGAAGTGACGTATAGTAAGTCGAGGAGAGAACGTAAAAAACTAGTCGCTAAACTCAAGGTCAGTGGGGAAGTGACGTATAGTAAGTCGAGGAGAGAACGTAAAAAACTAGTCGCTAAACTCAAGGTGAGTGGAGAAGTGACGTATAGTAAGTCGAGGAGAGAACGTAAAAAACTAGTTGCTAAACTCAAGGTGAGTGGGGAAGTGACGTATAGTAAGTCGAGGAGAGAACGTAAAAAACTAGTCGCTAAACTCAAGGTGAGTGGGGAAGTGACGTATAGTAAGTCGAGGAGAGAACGTAAAAAACTAGTCGCTAAACTCAAGGTGAGTGGGGAAGTGACGTATAGTAAGTCGAGGAGAGAACGTAAAAAACTAGTCGCTAAACTCAAGGTCAGTGAGGAAGTGACGTATAGTAAGTCGAGGAGAGAACGTAAAAAACTAGTCGCTAAACTCAAGGTGAGTGGGGAAGTGACGTATAGTAAGTCGAGGAGAGAACGTAAAAAACTAGTCGCTAAACTCAAGGTGAGTGGGGAAGTGACGTATAGTAAGTCGAGGAGAGAACGTAAAAAACTAGTCGCTAAACTCAAGGTGAGTGGGGAAGTGACGTATAGTAAGTCGAGGAGAGAACGTAAAAAACTAGTCGCTAAACTCAAGGTGAGTGGGGAAGTGACGTATAGTAAGTCGAGGAGAGAACGTAAAAAACTAGTCGCTAAACTCAAGGTGAGTGGGGAAGTGACGTATAGTAAGTCGAGGAGAGAATGTAAAAAACTAGTCGCTAAACTCAAGGTCAGTGGGGAAGTGACGTATAGTAAGTCGAGGAGAGAATGTAAAAAACTAGTCGCTAAACTCAAGGTCAGTGGGGAAGTGACGTAAGGTAAGTCGAGGAGAGAACGTAAAAAACTAGTCACTAAACTCAAGGTGAGTGGGGAAGTGACGTAAGGTAAGTCGAGGAGAGAACGTAAAAAACTAGTCGCTAAACTCAAGGTCAGTGGGGAAGTGACGTATAGTAAGTCGAGGAGAGAACGTAAAAAAACTAGTCGCTAAACTCAAGGTGAGTGGGGAAGTGACGTATAGTAAGTCGAGGAGAGAATGTAAAAAACTAGTCGCTAAACTCAAGGTCAGTGGGGAAGTGACGTATAGTAAGTCGAGGAGAGAATGTAAAAAACTAGTCGCTAAACTCAAGGTCAGTGGGGAAGTGACGTAAGGTAAGTCGAGGAGAGAACGTAAAAAACTAGTCACTAAACTCAAGGTGAGTGGGGAAGTGACGTAAGGTAAGTCGAGGAGAGAACGTAAAAAACTAGTCGCTAAACTCAAGGTCAGTGGGGAAGTGACGTATAGTAAGTCGAGGAGAGAACGTAAAAAAACTAGTCGCTAAACTCAAGGTGAGTGGGGAAGTGACGTATAGTAAGTCGAGGAGAGAACGTAAAAAACTAGTCGCTAAACTCAAGGTGAGTGGGGAAGTGACGTAAGGTAAGTCGAGGAGAGAACGTAAAAAACTAGTCGCTAAACTCAAGGTGAGTGGGGAAGTGACGTAAGGTAAGTCGAGGAGAGAACGTAAAAAACTAGTCGCTAAACTCAAGGTGAGTGGGGAAGTGACGTATAGTAAGTTGAGGAGAGAACGTAAAAAACTAGTCGCTAAACTCAAGGTGAGTGGGGAAGTGACGTATAGTAAGTCGAGGAGAGAACGTAAAAAACTAGTCGCTAAACTCAAGGTGAGTGGGGAAGTGACGTATAGTAAGTCGAGGAGAGAACGTAAAAAACTAGTCGCTAAACTCAAGGTGAGTGGGGAAGTGACGTATAGTAAGTCGAGGAGAGAACGTAAAAAACTAGTCGCTAAACTCAAGGTGAGTGGGGAAGTGACGTATAGTAAGTCGAGGAGAGAACGTAAAAAACTAGTCGCTAAACTCAAGGTGAGTGGGGAAGTGACGTATAGTAAGTCGAGGAGAGAACGTAAAAAACTAGTCGCTAAACTCAAGGTGAGTGGGTAAGTGACGTATAGTAAGTCGAGGAGAGAACGTAAAAAACTTCGTCGCTAAACTCAAGGTGAGTGGGGAAGTGACGTATAGTAAGTCGAGGAGAGAACGTAAAAAACTAGTCGCTAAACTCAAGGTGAGTGGGGAAGTGACGTATAGTAAGTCGAGGAGATAATGTAAAAAACTAGTCGCTAAACTCAAGGTGAGTGGGGAAGTGACGTATAGTAAGTCGAGGAGAGAACGTAAAAAACTAGTCGCTAAACTCAAGGTGAGTGGGGAAGTGACGTATAGTAAGTCGAGGAGAGAACATAAAAAACTAGTCGCTAAACTCAAGGTGAGTGGGGAAGTGACGTATAGTAAGTCGAGGAGAGAACGTAAAAAACTAGTCGCTAAACTCAAGGTGAGTGGGGAAGTGACGTATAGTAAGTTGAGGAGAGAACGTAAAAAACTAGTCGCTAAACTCAAGGTGAGTGGGGAAGTGACGTATAGTAAGTCGAGGAGATAACGTAAAAAACTAGTCGCTAAACTCAAGGTCAGTGGGGAAGTGACATATAGTAAGTCGAGGAGAGAACGTAAAAAACTAGTCGCTAAACTCAAGGTGAGTGGAGAAGTGACGTATAGTAAGTTGAGGAGAGAACGTAAAAAACTAGTCGCTAAACTCAAGGTGAGTGGGGAAGTGACGTATAGTAAGTCGAGGAGAGAACGTAAAAAACTAGTCGCTAAACTCAAGGTGAGTGGGGAAGTGACGTATAGTAAGTTGAGGAGAGAACGTAAAAAACTAGTCGCTAAACTCAAGGTGAGTGGAGAAGTGACGTATAGTAAGTCGAGGAGAGAGCGTAAAAAACTAGTCGCTAAACTCAAGGTGAGTGGGGAAGTGACGTATAGTAAGTCGAGGAGAGAACGTAAAAAACTAGTCGCTAAACTCAAGGTGAGTGGGGAAGTGACGTATAGTAAGTCGAGGAGAGAATGTAAAAAACTAGTCGCTAAACTCAAGGTGAGTGGGGAAGTGACGTATAGTAAGTTGAGGAGAGAACGTAAAAAACTAGTCGCTAAACTCAAGGTGAGTGGGGAAGTGACGTATAGTAAGTCGAGGAGAGAACGTAAAAAACTAGTCGCTAAACTCAAGGTGAGTGGGGAAGTGACGTAAGGTAAGTCGAGGAGAGAACGTAAAAAACTAGTCGCTAAACTCAAGGTGAGTGGGGAAGTGACGTAAGGTAAGTCGAGGAGAGAACGTAAAAAACTAGTCGCTAAACTCAAGGTGAGTGGGGAAGTGACGTAAGGTAAGTCGAGGAGAGAACGTAAAAAACTAGTCGCTAAACTCAAGGTGAGTGGGGAAGTGACGTATAGTAAGTCGAGGAGAGAACGTAAAAAACTAGTCGCTAAACTCAAGGTCAGTGGGGAAGTGACGTATAGTAAGTCGAGGAGAGAACGTAAAAAACTAGTCGCTAAACTCAAGGTGAGTGGGGAAGTGACGTATAGTAAGTCGAGGAGAGAACGTAAAAAACTAGTCGCTAAACTCAAGGTCAGTGGGGAAGTTGTTAATACTAAATACTGCTATATTATACCACAACGCTTATTTATTATCAACAAACACTTTCACGCAATACAATCCAGAATATATTAAAACTAACTATTCTAGAACTTGTTCGTTGCACACGTTACTACAATTATACATTTTACACATATCATAGATATTAACATTAATACAAATACTTTTTTTTTAGTCCTTCTTTATCCTAAATATATGTAGATATTCATCCTAGAGATTCAATCATAGATTAGTATAAATTATGTTTTTTTTTTGTTGTTGTTCTAAATATCAATCACATGTGAGTTACACTCCAATGGTTTATAACATAGTCTACTGACAAATCGTTACATTATCGTAGAAAGTCAATTCGACCATGTTGTATACTCTCCAGGAGATGAAATCCGGATGCTCCTTTTTTTGTCAAACAATCTGCGATTTGCATGGAACCTGGGCACCAACGCACATATTCAACTTCACCCTTCTCTAGGGATTGTTTTATAGCCCCAATATCGATTCGTAGTCGCTTGTCATCAACCAATTTCGTTGAGTGAATGGCTTCAACGACACTCTTGTTGTCGACATACGCGCGGATGGGTATCTTTAAAGAATCACCATCACCAATTATTTCTCTAATGACACCTCTTGTGTATATCGATTGCTCTAGACCTTCTTGAAGACTTAACGCCTCTGCAGCTATCGTAGACCGGACAACGCGTTTAATCTTGCAAACATTCCAAGAAAGAGGACAGGAGCGATTATCTATGCCAACTAGATACAGAACAAATGCCATAGTACTGCTCATTCCGTCTGCTAGATTAGCTAATGAAGCATCAGTAAATAAAATTAGATACCAATTGATTGGGTTACCTAAGTTTGGGAACACAATGAAAGCATTTCTATCTTTGACATTTAGCAAAATTTTTCTGATTCGCAATAAGTGTTCCATTCGAGCATCCCTGAAGTGTGTGCTAAGATCTATTAGCTCAAAGGACCAGTCTGGGCGAGACCCTTGCACGAGCCAATTAAGTTTACCAACTAGAGACCGGTACATGGTAAGGTCAGATGGGCCTAAATTTTCATTTTTTGTGGACTTGCTCAATGATAATGGTATGTCTTTTATCTCAATATTCTTTAAGTATGATTCCTGGTTTAAAATTATCTCATTAGGAAGCTGACATAATTCAAAACCAACGTAAGTAAATTGATTAGCTGCTTCCTTTCCCGCAAGAAATCTGTTGGTGAGATTGTGTATAACTTTTGACTCGAAGTTTTGATTTCCTGCATGCAGGAAATCGTCAATGTGTGAGACTAAAATACCGGAAAGATTGCCATCCTCTCTAAAATAAAATAGAGCAGGGTCTAATGGAGATTGGCTGCAACCGAGGGTCAACATCTCTTCTACCACACTATTGTAGAACTGACGAGCTGCGTCATTCAAACCATACAAGCACTTATTTAATCGCCAAATATATCCCAACGGCGCATCAGCCTCCTGGGGTGGATTGAGGAAGACATCACGTACTAGGGATTCACCTTGGAGAAAGGCAGATTTTATGTCAGTTGTTTTTAGAACCCATTTTTTACTGGAAACGATAGCCAAAAATGTACGAAGTGTACATTTTGCAACTGTAGGAGAGTCTGTAGCTACCTCAATTTGCTCTTCAAATCCTCTGGCAACTAGACGGGCACGAATCTCTGTTCCCTTATGCCATAGAACCCACCGCGTCGATATGCATGGTTGTCCGTTGAAAGGTAGCTCTTGATAGACTTCAAAATCTCTCAATTTTTGTAGCTCCTCTAATTTTGCTTGTTGGCACTCAGGAGAAGACTGATCTTTTCTGGGAATGAGAACTAAATTTACTTCATTAGTCGCATCACCTTGGATCCAAGGGTTAGAACCAAAGTCGATGCACCTCTAAACTCCATTAGACTCCTCCACGTTAAACCAATCCCTATACTTTCCTGATGCTTTACCAGCACGACCCATAACAGTCGCTGTAAGCCATTGCTGTGTGTCATGATCAAGAAATTTAATACATTGTGCTGAATGTGGCAAGGAGTTCACGTTATTTGTGGATTTTTGTTTAGACTTTAGATTGTTTGAGTTATTGTCTACATTTGTGTCTTTGTTAGATGGCACAATTGTCGAGATCATTTCCTGAAGACCGCAATTGTTGATTCCAGTTGAACTGGTTGGTACAGTATGCTTTAATACTGGTGTCAGAGCTGCTGTATTTCTTATTGTGCCACAATTGTTATCCACAAGTTTGGAAACTGCCTCTGGCTTGAAGTCATCAGGAACTTGAACTGCGGGAATTTGTTCAAGTGAATTAATAGCAATGAGACGATTAGGAGAAAGACGAATGAATACACCTCCGTGACGCACGAACACCACCTTGCCATCCTGAAAAACCACTTTGGCAGGGCCCAGCCATCTATTTTTACTATCATGTTTATAATAAACAAGATCGCCATTCTGAAAAGTCTGTTCTGATGCTCGTACTTTATGTCTCAAAGCTCTACGAATACGCTCATCAGCTTCAGATTGTACAAAAGCTTCTCTAGTTGCATGAAGGGCGTTCAAATGGTTAGCAAATGCTTTACTTGTGGTTGAACCTTCCAGTGCTGGGGGATTTGAAGTCATAGTACATGGTAATTTAGGATTTTTGCCGAACACAAGTTGATGACTGCTGAAACCGTTCCACATCTGGAGAGAGTTTTTAGCCATATTTGCCCAAGGCAATAAGATATGTTCTGAGATCTGAGGATTATCCTCTTTAAGTTTACTGAGCATACGGTCTGTAATAGAATGATTTCGCTCACATAATCCATTTTGATAAGGTGCTCGAGCAGCTGTGGTATGTAAATTTACATTTAATATTGAAGCTACTTCCCGTATTTCATCTGAGTTGAATTCCCCACCATTATCACTCATTATACCGCCCATAATACCGAAAATGGAAAGCCAGTTAGTCATCATTTTATCAACAATGACACAAGGTAATTTACTTGAAACGAAGACGGATACAGTATAGCGAGACCATACGTCTACCATATGGAGTATCCACTGTTTTTCCCAAACCTTAAGATCGATAGCCACAACTTGATTAAATTCACTTGCCATTGGTAGTCCAACAATGGGAATCGGTGGAGATTTTTTGAATCGCTTACAAACTTCACAATGTTCTACAATATCGTCAACTATAGGTTTACAACTATCTTGCCATACCTTAGCATCTTTTAGGAGATTTATCAGTTTTTTGGCTGATGGATGAGCAAATTGACGGTGTAATTTCAGAATAGTTTGATGAAGGTGCTTGTCATCCATTGCAGTAAAGTTAACTGCACGGACGTAATTTTCTGGTATATCTTCCATAATTGGAATACAGTAATGTCCAGTTGATGTAGTATTTAAAGATATGCGTCTGCCAAAAACTGTGGCTTCATCAGAATTCAAGTCCAAAGTCATTTGTGCGCGCTTCATAGATTCCCTGGAAAGCAGTAGTGGAATATCGGATTCTACAACATCTGTTCGAATTTGAACATCCCGCCCGGCTATAAAAGCTGGAATTAAACATTCAGAAATTGATCTCAGCTTGGTGCCACCACCAAATTTGAATATTTTGTGACCCTCATTCAATTGAATTTTGGATCTGTAAGTATCGCATAAACTGGAAATGTAGTTGTTGATCCAATCCTTTCCACATACAGTGCTGGTACAGGCGCTATCCAATACAGCACAATTGGAAGCTTCAACGCCAAGTTGATAAATCTCAGTGGATGATGAGGTCGTAGTGAACACACTTAGCAGAACATCTTCACAATCATACTCCTCCAATATTTCCGATGGGGTCGTCTTTTCAGACAGGTTTAGTTCTGCAGGCATCATAGAATCGTGAAATTTGTGATCATTATTAGTGTAGTGGACTTTCTCCAGATTTTCCCAACTATCAGGACAATCTCTTAAAAGATGTCGAAATGAACCACAGCATCGACAAGTAAGAGGTTTTCCATCAGTACCAGCGGGATTCACTTTCCTGTCTTGGGCTCGAACTGCACTAATTCGGTGACCTGAACAGCCCAAATTACCAGCATCTTTCTTATAACTGGGAGGAACATACCGCCTTGTGGATTCAAAATGTCCAACGTCCCTCCGAACTCTACCACCACCACCACCACGTTGCCAATTAGGGTTACTCCTAGAGGAATGATAGTAACCAGCAGCCGCTAGTGCCTCTTCATTTTGGGCAAGAAAGGTTGGTTCAAGTTTAATGGCCGCACTTTGTAATCCGGATGTTCCCTTGCTAATGAATTTTTTTAAAGACTTTTGTGCTTGATCATATAATGTCACCTTCTGAGAATAATCCATTCCGGTGAGTACTAACATTTTTTCTTCTATAGAAATGGCAGATCTCCTTAATAATTTAAAGGCCAAAATTTCTGGAGGGAGACTCATACCAAGTCTCTTTATTCGCTGATATTTCTGATCAAACATTGAAACATATTCTGATATATTGCAAATCTCGTCTCGATGGAAATCTTCGAAGTCCTCAAACTTTTCGAGACAATCTTCTAAATCGTCTTTACCTAACTTCTCATCTAGGTACTTTATAAGTTCACCTAGTCCATCCTCGCCCTTTAAATCTTCAATGGAAATCTCATCGAACACTTTCTCTCTAATCTTAGAATCCCCTTCCTCTGGAAGGGATAATGCAATAGCTATACCCTGTTTAGATTTAGGAAGATCAGTTATTTCTCGCCAAGCTAATAGTTCTCGTTTATAACGCTCATAACTCTTTGAGTCTTTCTTAAACTCAGGTGGATTCAATCTTAACGCCATCTCAACATGTATTTTTTTTTTTTTAATACCAACACGATAGTAAGTTTCGCAATGCCTCCACGCTACGCAATACTGAGTGTAAATTTACGCAATACACTATCTTTTTTTTTAACGCTAAAAAGAGGGATTAAGATTGGTCGGTACGCTCTGCTACCATTGTTAATACTAAATACTGCTATATTATACCACAACGCTTATTTATTATCAACAAACACTTTCACGCAATACAATCCAGAATATATTCAAACTAACTATTCTAGAACTTGTTCGTTGCACACGTTACTACAATTATACATTTTACACATATCATAGATATTTACAGAAGTGACGTATAGTAAGTCGAGGAGAGAACGTAAAAAACTAGTCGCTAAACTCAAGGTGAGTGGGGAAGTGACGTATAGTAAGTCGAGGAGAGAACGTAAAAAACTAGTCGCTTAACTCAAGGTGAGTGGGGAAGTGACGTATAGTAAGTTGAGGAGAGAACGTAAAAAACTAGTCGCTTAACTCAAGGTGAGTGGGGAAGTGACGTATAGTAAGTCGAGGAGAGAACGTAAAAAACTAGTCGCTAAACTCAAGGTGAGTGGGGAAGTGACGTATAGTAAGTCGAGGAGAGAACGTAAAAAACTAGTCGCTAAACTCAAGGTGAGTGGGGAAGTGACGTATAGTAAGTCGAGGAGAGAACGTAAAAAACTAGTCGCTAAACTCAAGGTGAGTGGGGAAGTGACGTATAGTAAGTCGAGGAGAGAACGGAAAAAATTAGTCGCTAAACTCAAGGTGAGTGGGGAAGTGACGTATAGTAAGTTGAGGAGAGAACGTAAAAAACTAGTCGCTAAACTCAAGGTGAGTGGGGAAGTGACGTATAGTAAGTCGAGGAGAGAACGTAAAAAACTAGTCGCTAAACTCAAGGTGAGTGGGGAAGTGACGTATAGTAAGTCGAGGAGAGAGCGTAAAAAACTAGTCGCTAAACTCAAGGTGAGTGGGGAAGTGACGTATAGTAAGTCGAGGAGAGAACGTAAAAAACTAGTCGCTAAACTCAAGGTGAGTGGGGAAGTGACGTATAGTAAGTCGAGGAGAGAACGTAAAAAACTAGTCGCTGAACTCAAGGTGAGTGGGGAAGTGACGTAAGGTAAGTCGAGGAGAGAACGTAAAAAACTAGTCGCTAAACTCAAGGTGAGTGGGGAAGTGACGTAAGGTAAGTCGAGGAGAGAACGTAAAAAACTAGTCGCTAAACTCAAGGTGAGTGGGGAAGTGACGTATAGTAAGTCGAGGAGAGAACGTAAAAAACTAGTCGCTAAACTCAAGGTGAGTGGGGAAGTGACGTAAGGTAAGTTGAGGAGAGAACGTAAAAAACTAGTCGCTAAACTCAAGGTGAGTGGGGAAGTGACGTAAGGTAAGTTGAGGAGAGAACGTAAAAAACTAGTCGCTAAACTCAAGGTGAGTGGGGAAGTGACGTAAGGTAAGTTGAGGAGAGAACGTAAAAAACTAGTCGCTAAACTCAAGGTGAGTGGGGAAGTGACGTATAGTAAGTCGAGGAGAGAACGTAAAAAACTAGTCGCTAAACTCAAGGTGAGTGGGGAAGTGACGTAAGGTAAGTTGAGGAGAGAACGTAAAAAACTAGTCGCTAAACTCAAGGTAGATAGGGAAGTGACGTATAGTAAGTCGAGGAGAGAACGTAAAAAACTAGTCGCTAAACTCAAGGTGAGTGGGGAAGTGACGTAAGGTAAGTCGAGGAGAGAACGTAAAAAACTAGTCGCTAAACTCAAGGTGAGTGGGGAAGTGACGTAAGGTAAGTCGAGGAGAGAACGTAAAAAACTAGTCGCTAAACTCAAGGTGAGTGGGGAAGTGACGTAAGGTAAGTTGAGGAGAGAACGTAAAAAACTAGTCGCTAAACTCAAGGTGAGTGGGAAAGTGACGTATAGTAAGTCGAGGAGAGAACTTAAAAAACTAGTCGCTAAACTCAAGGTCAGTGGGGAAGTGACGTATAGTAAGTCGAGGAGAGAACGTAAAAAACTAGTCGCTAAAACTCAAGGTGAGTGGGGAAGTGACGTATAGTAAGTCGAGGAGATAACGTAAAAAACTAGTCGCTAAACTCAAGGTGAGTGGGGAAGTGACGTATAGTAAGTCGAGGAGAGAACGTAAAAAACTAGTCGCTAAACTCAAGGTCAGTGGGGAAGTGACGTATAGTAAGTCGAGGAGAGAACGTAAAAAACTAGTCGCTAAACTCAAGGTGAGTGGGGAAGTGACGTATAGTAAGTCGAGGAGAGAACGTAAAAAACTAGTCGCTTAACTCAAGGTGAGTGGGGAAGTGACGTATAGTAAGTCGAGGTGAGAACGTAAAAAACTAGTCGCTAAACTCAAGGTGAGTGGGGAAGTGACGTATAGTAAGTCGAGGAGAGAGCGTAAAAAACTAGTCGCTAAACTCAAGGTGAGTGGGGAAGTGACGTATAGTAAGTCGAGGAGAGAACGTAAAAAACTAGTCGCTAAACTCAAGGTGAGTGGGGAATTGACGCATAGTAAGTCGAGATGATAACGGATCTTCATTAAGGCCCGGGTCACACATGAGCTTTTAACTTTCAAAATCCACTTGTCTTATGTTCTATCTTAATTGAAAGTTGAAATCTGGTATCTCTAGCATTGACAGCCTTTCAGAAGTAATGTTTATAAATTATAGCAGCTACAGTATATAACTTAAATGTTATATACTTTACCTTAAAGTTAGAAGTAGTCTTGCATAGTCGGTATAGACTTCAGCTGACCAGAAGGGACCCCGGTACTCTTTATCGCCGGCCATTCCTAAAATATAAGTCAGAATGTAAGAAACATGTACATACACTGCCTCAAAAACATAATTATATACAAATTATTGTAATGGAGGCCCCTAAGTGGCATATTCTAGTCCACTACTGAAGGGATATGTTGTTTAAGAATGAACAATGCTGGTGCATGGGGGACATTCATTGGATAAGTAATTCAGTAACAGTCCACCACTGAAGGGATATGTTGTTTAAGAATGAACAATGCTGGTGCATGGGGGACATTCATTGGATAAGTAATTCAGTAACAGTCCACTACTGAAGGGAGTTGTTGTTTAATAATGAACAATGCTGGTGCATGGGGGGCATTCATTGGATAAGTAATTCAGTAACAGTCCACTACCGAAGGGATATGTTGTTTAAGAATGAACAATGCTGGTGCATGGGGGACATTCATTGGATAAGTAATTCAGTAACAGTCCACTACTGAAGGGAGTTGTTGTTTAAGAATGAACAATGCTGGTGCATGGGGGACATTCATTGGATAAGTAATTCAGTAACAGTCCACTACAACTGAAGGGAGATGTTGTTTAATAATGAACAATGCTGGTACATGGGGGACATTCATTGGATAAGTAATTCAGTAACAGTCCACTACTGAAGGGAGTTGTTGTTTAATAATGAACAATGCTGGTGCATGGGGGACATTCATTGGATAAGTAATTCAGTAACAGTCCACTACTGAAGGGAGTTGTTGCTTAATAATGAAAAATGCTGGTGCATGGGGGACATTCATTGGATAAGTAATTCAGTATCAGTCCACTACTGAAGGGAGTTGTTGCTTAATAATGAAAAATGCTGGTGCATGGGGGACATTCATTGGATAAGTAATTCAGTAACAGTCCACTACTGAAGGGAGTTGTTGTTTAATAATGAACAATGCTGGTACACGTTCGTGGGGCCTTCGCGCAGCACGAGGCCCAGTTATGAGATACAAATTAAAATTGTGCGACTGTATCACAAAATCAGGTTATGAGAGATTAACCAACACCACCAATTAATCAAAGAAAGGGGGACAGTACGTGTTCACCCCTTTTAATCTGCACCCCCCCCCCCCCCCTCCCTTCCCACCCACCAATACATAACCGCGACATCTACCACCCACGGAAGGGTAGCACGAACTTATTTCCAAACGCACGTTCAATATGCAAAGCCAGGTGGTTTATAGGAATATAATCAATGCAGTACTCGTCTTCATTATAAGCCTCTTTGCGTTCGACCTGTTTTGTATTAAAATATATTTATTAAACGCAGGCTGACGCTCTTTATAATAATAATACCTAGGGATGCCAGCTTCCAGACTTTCAATCTTTACTGCCGCGCAAACCCCGCAGAGGAAGTTTTGGTTTGAGAGATCAAGCCCATCGGCAATTGGTGTTTCAATTTCGGTCCAGGAACTCTGACAATGGGAGCATTCAATCTTAGCTGTGGTCCATTCCCATGGTTTCGGCTTCCTTTTCTTCGTCCCAATGACAGATTCTTCTGAAGACGTTCGATTCGCTTTCAGTTTATTGTTGGCGTTTGTGTTTTGAAGTTGTATTCGAGTGGACAGTCGCGCCGGTTTCGAGGTAACCATACCGACCTGTGATAAGCGTTGGTTTTGTTGAGTGTCGGTATTCATCTTCTCTCACCTCTTCAATGTCAGATGTTGCAAATACTGATAACACGAATAACGGTATATATTTCAATACTTGTCAATAGTAATATATATAATTTAGATAACTATTTTATATCTGTACTGTTGAGCAAACTCTACATAAATTTCAACCTGTGTATCGCCGGTAGGGCTGTTGCTGTGCAAGTGCTAGTTGCCACCGGTCAGCCGGTACCGGTAGTAGGGTGGTACCATGGCCTACTACACACAGGCCATGACAAGGACTTTGCTGTGAAATTAGCGTAGGCTGACTGGTGACTGATGAATTATCAAATATTATATTTTCCATGAATGCAGGGTCCATATTTAAAAGAAGATGACTAGATTTTCGTAAAGAATTTAATTGAAACAGTATTTAATAATAAATAAATTAATTATCGCTCGAGTTCCTGCAGCTTTTATTCGTGGCAGGAATGTTTGAACGCTAATAAGTCGGTCAATCATGGATGAAATGGAACCAAACTTGGTACACTTGTAGTCTTAAAAAAATTTAGAAATTCTACACACAGACAGACTTCTACAGTTCCCCGGTCTGCCGCTAGGGGGCGAATTAACAGAAACGTAAAAATAGCTGTAATTATAGAACCAACGATCAGATTCATCTGAAATTTAGTAGTAGTTACCTAAGAGCATTGCTTAATTAGAAATTCTACAGAGACTTTTACAGTTCCTGTCTGCCGCTAGTGGGGAATTGTTAGAGCTCCAGTTCAACGTGCTTAGCACGGTTTAATAAACAATCAATTAATTATTTTATTCAATACAGTAATTATAACAGTAAAATGCAATGTATTCTATTTTTTAGTGAAATCAAGAGATAGGAGGGGGGTGGGACTGGACGCAAATCCCATCTTGGCGAATTAATATCCCGCCTCAATATTAATTTCTAAATTTTGGGAAAGGAGCAGGTTACAGTGGCACGTTATTTTAACCAAAACAATAAAGTAAACACAATAGAACAGGTTACAGTTTTATTTTTGAGAGTAATCAGCTGTTGTTATTTGCGTCCAATTTCCCCTGGAGAGGGATGAATTTTTATTGCGTCCAGCCCCCCCCCCCCCCCCCCCCCCCCCTATCTTGAAATCAAATACCAAAAATATATTTATTATATGAACAATCTATTTGGAAATTGTAAGTTCGGCCTATCTCTTTACCATAAGCTCAGTATCTTTATCTGGTGTGTTTTTATTATTTTACCAATTATTTAATATGTTTGATAGAATTGAACAACACCGCCCAACACAACCAACTCTCTATCCGCCTCGAGCATCGAGAATACGAGAAACTCGATCGAAATACCTGCTTATCCCAGTAGTATCCGTCCGTAGTCAGTCACCGGACCGCTGCGGTTTACTCCCGTAGAACAGTAGAATTCCCGCAGCTTCCGACCCAATTCGACAACGAATTCGCTTCACACTTTCGCGTCACAGAGAACGTAATCCAGTGCGATAACGTCTGCCCAACGTTCAACCATTTCCCCCAGGCGATCCCAGGATCCGGGCCGCCGCTAAACCCAGATCGCAATCCTCGTCGATTCGTCCAGTCGTCGACGTAAGTCAGTAAGTGGGACTCTTCCCACCGCACTCCAAGGTGGGTGACCGGAGTGAGGCATGATGAACTTGGCAGTGGCCCGCATTACGATCTGACCGACCGCCGTATTCCCAGTGTCTGAGTGTAGTAAATACCCAAATAGAATCGTACTGACAAACAAGCAATTCCGTAGTATTCCCCCGTTAATCACCTCTTGAAGCAACTCGGCTGCTCGGGTCCAGATACATCGGACTGTCGGGAGCGTTTCAGACATCAGACAGTAATGGAGCGGCATTTGCGAATATTTCCAATGGTTTTATAATAAATAAGGGGATTCAACAGTTCAATGCTAAAACAAATGGATTATTCCTAACCCCACCCCAATACAGCAATATACCTAACAGTATATAGCTTAGGTACCACAGTCTGACTAGCTTTAAATATTAGAGTATGAAAATTATTATAGGACCCTCATGGAAACGAGGTATATACCTCATGAGGCTATCCTTACACCAGAACCTTTTATTTAAGTAAATAAACATTTTATAAGTTGACTATCTACATAAATCAGTATTGGTGCTCCTAAATATCTAGTGTTATTAGGCCTACTTGTACTGTAGGCCTAATATCGTAACGTAATCTTTATAAATGTATTATTGTGAATTTTAAAAGGTTTAATTATGTGTAAAAAACAATCAATCAATCAAACCATAATCAGCACAGTCAGCCTAGGCATGGGTGGTACCTACGGTGCGCACTACAACGGCTGAACGGCAGTACAGCAATACGGTGTACCGTGCCAATGACTGAATGATTAGCGGTAACTACTGAACTATCTAAACTATTATATTATTATTACCGGTACTAGGCTAATTAGGCCTAAACTATAATCACCGCAAGGGTTTCCGGGGCCATGTTTAGATTACATGATATGGCATGTCTGCAGTGTATGGTACCGGCTGACCTGTATTACAGCCTGACAGTACCGGTACAAATGGTACATGCAGATTGGCAGACAGCCCCTATGTTTTGCAAAATTTGTCAGAAAACCAGCTGATTTATCCTACAGTAATAATAATTTAACGCATGTTAATTTTGGATAAATAAATATATTATAACTACAATAACAGTTACACTGATGCTGCACGAAGGCCCCACGCAAATTCTACTTGGAAAATTTTCAAACTTTTGCCAAACAACATGTGTACCAAGTTTGGATAGATTTCATCAAGGATTGGCCGAGTTATTAACGTTTAAAATAAAATACTGAAAAAAAACGCGACAGAACGACAGAACGACAGGTTGATTAATGGTACCACTACGCTAAGGCTCTCTCACTTCGTGGCTCGCCCCACATGGGGGACATTCATTGGATAAGTAATTCAGTAACAGTCCACTACTGAAGGGAGTTGTTGTTTAATAATGAAAAATGCTGGTGCATGGGGGACATTCATTGGATAAGTAATTCAGTAACAGTCCACTACTGAAGGGAGTTGTTGTTTAATAATGAACAATGCTGGTACATGGGGGACATTCATTGGATAAGTAATTCAGTAACAGTCCACTACTGAAGGGAGTTGTTGTTTAATAATGAAAAATGCTGGTGCATGGGGGACATTCATTGGATAAGTAATTCAGTAACAGTCCACTACCGAAGGGAGTTGTTGTTTAATAATGAACAATGCTGGTACATGGGGGACATTCATTGGATAAGTAATTCAGTAACAGTCCACTACTGAAGGGAGTTGTTGTTTAATAATGAAAAATGCTGGTGCATGGGGGACATTCATTGGATAAGTAATTCAGTAACAGTACACTACTGAAGGGAGTTGTTGTTTAAGAATGAACAATGCTGGTTCTCAATTCCAATCATCCACACCTGCAGCACCAGTCGGTTAATACTCTCAACGTATAAATGAGTGATTGAAGTGATTATACTTTACTTACATCATTCCGACATATAGGCCGTAACGCTGCGAGAATATCACCATCACCAGGACGCTGATAAATTGACATAATGTAACAAACTTACATATTACATACCGTGGATAAAGTAACACTAAAGTGTTATTACCCTTGTTCTTTTGTAACCAAACCAATATAGACGAGCAATATAGCCAGACTTCCTCTCACGCTACTTTCTATAACACGTGAATATCTTTAATATTTACTAAGATTGCAATGTAAATTATTATTATATTAACATGAATAAATTGTATTTCCTGTACTTAGATTTTCACACTATAAAACCTTTCAACGCCCAACGGATCTTTCTCACACGCAAAATACTAATGTCACTCACTACGCTAGTCTCACACATTGCAACGGTTGCTACGGCAATTTAGTCTAGCTACGCTTATTTAAATAAAACAAATTTCCACATAAATGTGCTCGTGAAGACTATATCATAATCTCGTAAACCTAGAGCCAAAACAACACTCACAAAAAGTACTGTTTCGAGAATAACGCGCTCTCATTTGCCTCAGTGTGGATTCAGTAACATATATTTTAGGTTGGGAAGATACAATGACCAGTAATAGTCGTGGGCGCAGGCTATCAGAATATACCGATACAATGACCAGTAACAGTCGCGAGCACAGGCTATCAGAATATACCGATACAATGACCAGTAACAGTCGCGGGCGCGGCTATCAGAATATACCGATACAATGACCAGTAACAGTCGCGGGCGCAGGCTATCAGAATATACCGATACAATGACCAGTAACAGTCGCGAGAGCAGGCTATCAGAATATACCAATACAATGACCAGTAACAGTCGCGGGCGTGGCTATCAGAATATACCGATACAATGACCAGTAACAGTCGCGGGCGCGGCTATCAGAATATACCGATACAATGACCAGTAACAGTCGCGGGCGCGGCTATCAGAATATACCGATACAATGACCAGTAACAGTCGCGGGTGCAGGCTATCAGAATATACCGATACAATGACCAGTAACAGTCGCGAGAGCAGGCTATCAGAATATACCAATACAATGACCAGTAACAGTCGCGAGCACAGGCTATCAGAATATACCGATACAATGACCAGTAATAGTCGTGGGCGCAGGCTATCAGAATATACCGATACAATGACCAGTAATAGTCGCGAGCGCAGGCTATCAGAATATACCGATACAATGACCAGTAATAGTCGCGGGCGCAGGCTATCAGAATATACCGATACAATGACCAGTAATAGACGTGGGCGCAGGCTATCAGAATATACCGATACAATGACCAGTAATAGACGTGGGCGCAGGCTATCAGAATATACTGATACAATGACCAGTAATAGACGTGGGCGCAGGCTATCAGAATATACTGATACAATGACCGGTAATAGTCGCGGGTGCAGGCTATCAGAATATACCGATACAATGACCAGTAATAGACGTGGGCGCAGGCTATCAGAATATACCGATACAATGACCAGTAATAGTCGCGAGCGCAGGCTATCAGAATATACCGATACAATGACCAGTAATAGTCGCGGGCGCAGGCTATCAGAATATACCGATACAATGACCAGTAATAGACGTGGGCGCAGGCTATCAGAATATACCGATACAATGACCAGTAATAGTCGCGAGCGCAGGCTATCAGAATATACCGATACAATGACCAGTAATAGTCGCGGGTGCAGGCTATCAGAATATACCGATACAATGACCAGTAATAGACGTGGGCGCAGGCTATCAGAATATACCGATACAATGACCAGTAATAGTCGCGAGCGCAGGCTATCAGAATATACCGATACAATGACCAGTAATAGTCGCGGGTGCAGGCTGTCAGAATATACCGATACAATGACCAGTAATAGACGTGGGCGCAGGCTATCAGAATATACTGATACAATGACCAGTAATAGACGTGGGCGCAGGCTATCAGAATATACTGATACAATGACCAGTAATAGACGTGGGCGCAGGCTATCAGAATATACCGATTCAATGACCAGTAATAGTCGCGGGCGCATGCTATCAGAATATACCGATTCAATGACCAGTAATAGTCGCGGGCGCATGCTATCAGAATATACCGATACAATGACCAGTAATAGTCGCGGGCGCAGGCTATCAGAATATACCGATACAATGACCAGTAATAGACGTGGGCGCAGGCTATCAGAATATACTGATACAATGACCAGTAATAGTCGCGAGCGCAGGCTATCAGAATATACCGATACAATGACCAGTAATAGACGTGGGCGCATGCTATCAGAATATACCGATACAATGACCAGTAATAGTTGCA
The DNA here is from genome assembly GCA_032718475.1 of Nemertoderma westbladi. Lineage (NCBI taxonomy): Eukaryota > Metazoa > Xenacoelomorpha > Nemertodermatida > Nemertodermatidae > Nemertoderma > Nemertoderma westbladi. Next base: position 31,350 of record JAUCBJ010001861.1, on the reverse strand, counting down.
GGCGCAGGCTATCAGAATATACCGATACAATGACCAGTAACAGTCCCGAGCGCAGGCTATCAGAATATACCGATACAATGACCAGTAACAGTCGCAAGCGCAGGCTATCAGAATAATATACCGATACAATGATCAGTAATAGTCGCGAACGCAGTCTATCAGAATATACCGATACAATGACCAGTAAGAATCGCGAGCGCAGGCTATCAGAATATACCGATACAATGATCAGTAATAGTCGCGAACGCAGTCTATCAGAATATACCGATACAATGACCAGTAACAATCGCGAGCGCAGGCTATCAGAATATACCGATACAATGACCAGTAACAATCGCGAGCGCAGGCTATCAGAATATACCGATACAATGACCAGTAATAGTAGAATACTTTTAGCAGAATACCTAGAATACTTTTTTGGTTATTTTTTCAGATAGGCAGAACTAAATTGAATGAAAATTAACATTATTACTATTTTAGCAGTGTGGGTTGTTTTTCTGGGATTCTGGTTCTCCTATTAGCTCAAAATCTTATAATACTTAATATAGGATTGAGACATGAGATACATAACGCCATCGTGCGTCATTTTCGTGAATTTTTTTGAAAATTGTGGTGTTAATCTGTCTCCATGGTCACGATATTTTGTTAAAGTTGATGCACCAAAATTAACATCGGATGATGCGGGCGAAAGGAGAAGGGCTTTAAAGAATACCGATATATTAATTATTTTAATTTATGAATTTAATATGAATTAACCAATAAGTTAAATTAAATATAGTGGTATTTTTATATATTTAAGTATTGAATATGTATCACCAGAAATTGAATCATCCAGACACTTTTCGGGACTTGGCCTGTACTAAAATACATCTGCGACTATTTTTGGTGACTCGGTTCAAGGAGTTATATTTAAACTGAAGTAGCGATGTGGTAGGTTGTCTGGTAAGTCCCCCAGGGTGGGCTGCACAGCTACTGGCCCTGTACGGGTATCTCTCTTCCGTTTCCGGCGGTGGCAACCCGAGACCACATGTTGCTTTATAGGGATGTTCCTACTAAACGCGATGTTCAGTTTGGGTCCATCGTTGAGACACCGTCTTTTCCTGAACCCATCGTTAACGCATAGTCCAGGCGATCGGCATCTTCTTGTATGGTATTTACCGCCGCAACTCCTGAACTTCTGTTCGCATTGCTGCGAAAGACTCGTGGAAGTCTCCGTATCTGTACTCGAACACGGCCTATAGTGCTCCATCATTCGCTCTAGGGACAACTCATTGCAGCTCCCAACAACTGCCGGTGTACCGAAGGTGTTTCCTCTATTTGTAGTCTCGCATTCCCGGACGTGACCCAGAACTGGGCTGTACTTATTGGTACTCCGCCGCTCCGCTCTTGCAGGGTGCGCCTCCACCAGCTCTAGTCTGCATGGATTCACTCTTTCCCAGGTGTCACCGTACTTATACCAACGCAAACCCATGTTTCGAGCCTGTTGCTCGGCCTGTATGCGGTTGCCGTCCAATACCTGAAAGCCACTTCTACTTATAAACCCTGGAATATAATCTGTATGTGTATGGCGATGCTCGCTTATCACAGAAATATCATCTTTTCTGCGACACTTTCTCTCCTTAGAACGTGTTCTAGAACGCACATCCTCATAAGGTGGCGTTCCTCGTACTCTTGTTCTCGTAGTGTGTATGTGACGATCCCTCACTGATGAACATTGTGATCCGTGGATATGACTTTTTCTTTCTTTTGCTCTCATTTTGGGGCACTTACTCTCGATGACGCACTGTGGACGTTGCCTCTTGATGGTGATAGATCCGCCTTTGGGTTTTCGAGTTTGACTGTCAAGGTAGATAGTTTCGGTGATAGTGGTGCATGAGCTCTCTGATTCATTGTCCATGTCGGAGTGTTTGAATTCCTCACATGTTTGATGATTTTTATTTACCAGGCATTTTGTTGGTGAAATCCTCCGTTTTCCTATGGTTTCAGGATTTCCAACTTCAGTTTGAATAAATGTTGTAAAGCGCTTTGGTGACTCATCTTTTGGATTCTTGTGTATGCAACCTGCTGGGCGACCCATAAGATGTTGGTTGTAGTAAGTATTGAAGGAGTCGTTATGGAAACGGTGTAACCCTGCTGCTGGTGAATTCAGGTGATATGAATTCATTTCTCCTTGCGGTGGATCAAAGACTGGGCCAGGCTGTCTCCATTGTGTTTGGCCGCCAAAATGCATTGGAATACCAGAAGGCATTTGTGCTCCAATAGGCATTTGTGCTCCAGTAGGCATTTGTGTTCCAGTAGGCATTGGAACACCAGGAAGCACTCTGGTTTGATCATAGGTCGACGTACCTGGTTGGTCTCTGATGTCTTTCCTAATTTGTAATTTCTGAGACCATGGCTTTGATTGAGAGGATTGCAACATTCTGGTAGGATCGTTTGTAGTTACTTTATATTGCGTTGGGATGATGTAATTGGGTTCTTCCGTACCCGATGGTTTGCCTTGCTGACTTAAACCTGTAATGCCAGATCGACCTGTAGAATCCTTCCAAGCAAACTGTGATTGCTGTGGGTCCACTGCTAGCGGTCTTTGTGTTGTCATGTTATAACTTGCTCCCTCCGAATACATGTGTGACGACGGTTGTTGCTGTTGTTGTTGTCCCTGGTATCCAGACCAATAGCCAGTTTGTTGATAGTCACCTAATTGAAGTCCCGCAGGATTGCAATCCCTACACGTGTGATCGTACCCAGGACTTGGATGCATCTGAGACACGGATTCTCCAGGCATCATTAATCCTGATTGTCCCACGTATGCCTGTTGACCCCCGCCCCCGTATGACTGTTGCCCCCCGTATATCTGTTGTCCCCCGTATGACTGGGTTTGCTCCTGTTGTTGTTTGCTCTCAGCTTCCTGTATCTCCTTTGATATTAATACTTCTCCTAAATCGGGAAACTTTTGGGCTGTTTCATCAGTTTGTGTCTCTGTTTGGATTCTCTCTATGTTCCCTGAGTCGGTTATTTCCCCAGCGTATTTACCGCCCTTTATTTGCGTCAATTTTGATAACATTTCGATTCGTGTCAGCCCATCCCTGCTTGTTTCCCGACTCGGCGTTTGGCCCTTACCCTTGCCCGCCGGGTTCCAACCTCCCCCCATTCGCATAGCAAACCGACCCGCCATCGCTATATCCCTCAATGTTTTATGCTTTAAAGCCGCAGCTTCCTGTGGTGGTGGTGGAGGTGGTGTTAATGGAATATCAGAAGAAACTCCCCCCTTACCAATTCGCATAGCTGCCCGACCAGCTAATGCTAGATCCTTCATTGTTTTATGCTTTTCAGCCAGACCACTGTCCTGTGACGGCGGTAATGGAACATCTTCTTTAACTCCCCCCTTTCCCATTCGCATAGCTGCTCGACCAGCCAACGCTAAATCCCTCATTGTTTTGTGCTTTCCACTGTTCTGTGCCGTTTCTGGGTCTTCCTCTATCTGAGGTTGACTTGCAGCGGGCGATGCCGCTATATTCGGCTCCAATGATTGTTCGTTTAGTATGTTTTCCTCTGGTACATTTGACAGCGGTTTTCCTAAACTAATTCTATTTTCATTTTCATATTGATCGTATTCCTGACCACCATACTGCCCATCCTCCCATCTATCATCAAAACCTATTTCCTCATCAATATGACCTTCATAGTCCACGGAAGGTACATGGTCTTCATCCTTTATTCTCTTCCATTTCCATGGCCACCAGAATAAATTAACCAGAAGAATCGCCGATTTAAGAAAGACATCCTTTTCTTTGGCCTCATTTTCGATTTCTAGTGATTCGACGTCAGTCATATCTGTAATTTGGTCATGGACGCTTTTTTTCCCTAAGTCTTCATCTTCTCCTTGCTTTTTGTGCATTTTTTCCTGTAATTTCCTGAGAAACTTTGGTTTCCCAAATGTGAACATTCGCACTCCTCTGATATGGTGTACGAAACATCTTCCAATTAAATACAACACGAGCAAACCGAATACAACGGTGAGTATAATAAACCACACGAGTGTGGGTACTGTGCCGAGCACCGGGCAATTTGTAACATGACAGGGTTCGTGAGCCACGTATGGGCCTGGACAGACAATGTGTGGCGCATCGAGGCATCTGCGTATTCTGCGTTTGTGGCCCATTCCGCAGGTGGTGTTGCACGGCCCCCACGGCTCCCAATCATCCCACATTAGCGGCAGGGCAATACCGGCTTCACCAAGTTCTATTAAACTTCCAGTTTCTACTCCGTTTGCTACTGGGAATTCCATTTTCATTGCTGTATTAGTGATTTTCTTTCTATGATTTTTTTTTAAGTACGGTTTTATTGCACTTTTGTCAGATTGCGTTTCTTGTATGTCGTCATAATCCAGCAAGAATTCCATCTCTTTGAGCCATTCTTCTCCAGCTGGGTTACCAATCGCATCCCCAAGAGGTTCGTGGTAGTTTCCCCTGAGCTTGGTAAGGAACTCTATTATTTTGTTATTCTTCGCCTTGTTTGTCGATATGTGCATATCGTCGGGGCTTAAAATGTCAGGTTTCGTAGATACACTTTTGTGGAGTTTATGTAATTCTCCGTTCTCGAACACTTTTATTTGTCGGGTCTCCAAGTTGAACCGATTTAAGTCGATGAGATTTTCGTCCCAAACTCCAAATTGTTCGAGTACTCGACGCATGGGTTCCGAGAACTGCCTCCTTTCAGGGCTGGAAATACATCGAACATGTTCACCCGAGCGATTCATTATACAAATCTCCTTTTTGGTTCCCTGTTTCGGACGTGTAACTATACCTTCAACGAAAACTACCTTTAGTATACAGAACACGAAGATTCCTGTTATTCTGAACTTTGTCATATTTATTTTTGTCATTCCTTCTAATTTACAAATATTGATAGTTCTATGAAAAATTATTGATAGAACTAGTAAAATTGTAGTACATTATTAGTAATATATTTATGTTCTTCATATCCCTACTAAATAATTTAAATGAAATCTAATTTTATTCAACGATTCCTATATTATTCGTGTTATTGTATTCTAAACTGCTGTAACTTAGTAACTATTATAACCGTACACACGTTTTTTGTTGTAGGAAGCGTCGATAATGACATCGTCGTCGTCTTCTGACGGGACGTCCGATTCCGAATCGGATTCCACGGCCACTCCATCCAGATCTAGTAAAGGGAACTCACCGAACCAGAACATTGAAACCGTAAGTCAAATATAATTAAATGTGTTGTGTCATTAAATTATTGTTAATTATTACTCGGGAGGTCCTACAACCCACTGCATGTTATTGGTTAAGTACTTTGTGATTGGCGATATTTGAAGAGGCTAAAATATGTTGCTCAGAATACTGAATATCCCAAATAAAAAAGTTGGAGTAAAAATAGTCGACGAGTTGAAATCGGTGAAGTTCGACTTTACATTTTCAAAACAGCTATTTTTCAGTGACTCCGTGGTCAAAACGCCACAAAACAGTCTTCTGCGTATAGTTTGCTGTTAATATTTTTGCGTACCTGCTTGAGTTGTTGAGATATTGGATGGTTATACACACACACACACTGTGTATTATTAATAGGCAGGTTCGTTATAAAGCATTTTAAGTCCAAAATGTAAATTTGGGCTCTGGCCGCTATGGGGCGTCACAAGTGAATTTTTTTTTGAAAATATTACAATTCAATATAGCCCACCCAAAATGTATCTGACACTTTTTTCTACGTAATCGCTCGTTGGTGCAGTAAGAATTTCAGCAGTCAAAATTTTGACTTCCAAGCCAGTACCCCCCCCCCCCCCCCCCCCCCCCCCCCTTAAACTACCCTCCCTTCATTTTTTCAAAATCATTTTTTTCTGCATCTTCTATATAATTTTTAAACTGTTGACAGTCAACATGTGTACCAAGTTTGGTACCATTCAAGATTGACCATTATCGTTCAAACATTTCCAACAACGCCGACGACGACGACAACAGACGGCCCAAATAATTATACCGCCACGCAGAGGCTCACCTAGACTTCGTGGCTCGCCCCAGTTTCCTATCAGTCGGTATTGCTCACTTTGGGGCCCTAACATTGTGTTTTCCAAACAAACAGTTTATAGTAATATTAGATGACTTTGCCAAGTTTATACTCATTTGTAGGTGTTAGTTTTGGCAGGAGAATACATATTCATTTTATTTACCGCGGGTAATCATCACTGTAATATTCGTTTAATTTAATATTTCTGAAATACCTATCTAAATTTAATTTCCATCATTCAATAATCAATTATTTATTACTTATTCGTTTTGTATATTATTATTTTTTACTTTTACTTTTTTGGACACTATGCTACAACCGTAGACACTGACACGGCCTGAAACTAGGTTTATGTTTTTGTGATATTTCAAGCCATGGTGAATATCCAATTGAGTAGTCGCTTATCTGGTGAGAAGTCATCCATAGTCTCTGGTAAGACTTACACTGTTGGAGAGGCTATCCAAAGGATTGGATGGCGTACCTTCCACACCAAAGTTGTCTGCACCATAGGCGTGCGATGGTTCCAAGACTCACTGCTCACTATCCTCACCGTGATACTTGCCCAAGTGCTGCGGTGTCAGTGGCAATTACTTCCCGCGCAGGTTACATGGCTCAATGCTTCCATGTACATCGGGATGATGGTTGGGGCTTATATCTTCGGCAAAATCAGCGATATATTCGGTCGCCGAATCTCTATGCTGCTCTCTAGCGGGCTAACTTTGTATTTTTCCCTTCTCAGCGCCTTTACGCAGGATTTCACTTGGTTATTCCTTACCAGATTCATTGTTACTATACAGATGGGCATCGGCATGGTGACTGTGGTTTGTTTAGCGGAGTTGGTTCCTCCAGACGGCCGCGCCAGATCGATCCTTGCCGTCGATGTTTTCTTCGCCTTTGGCGGAAGTTTTATCTCTTTGATCGCGCTAGGTTTGGTGCAGTACAGTTGGCGTTATGTAGTATTCGTCTCGGCCTTTGTGGAACTTATATTTTTCCTCGCGTGTCTCTGGCTCCCCGAGTCTCCCTGTTTCGACATCGTGTCTGGTGATCACGCCAAGGCCTACCGAACACTAACGAAGATGGCCAATTCGGATGACGAACTGATCCATGAAGGTACTTTAATCGGCAACAGAAACACTCACCGGGGTTGCTTAAAAGACGCTTTCACACCAGAACTCCGCGTTACAAGTGTTTTACTGTGGATTTTATGGTTTTTCATCGGATTTCTTTATTTTGGATTGGTGGTTGTTTCAGGAGAAGTACTTCTTGTGGAAAGGCAGTCGTGTCGGGGCTCTTCTGATATTATAAATACTTTAACACCGCACGAGACTCCAGACTGTTTACTGACTTGCCACGAATTAGATGATAAGGATTACCTCGCCGTTTTTATCATGTCACTCGCGGAATTACCCAGTTTATTTGTGGTCTTTATGGTTGTGGATTGGTGGGGGAGGAAGATTACCATGGCTGCGGGTTCCGCGGTATTGGTTGCACTGTTTCCCTTAGTGCTAACATGTTTGGGTTATTCGTCTCTGGTGATCATCCTATCTGTAGCTCGTTCTATCGCGTCTGCTGTATATCAAACCTGCTACCTATACAGCCCCGAGGTGTATCCCACACATGTACGCTCTATCGCCTGTAGCATGGGGTTTATGACCAGTCGAATTGGCGCCGCTTGCGGTGTATTCGTGGTCATTTATATGATTAATTACAGTTCGTATATGTTCGTTGGTATGTTTACCGGTGTCTCGTTTCTGTGTATTGTGATTTCGATGGCGTTGCCCATAGAAACTCGTCTACAAACGCTGTCGGGCTGACAATGTTTTAGTACCGTATATCCAACCCTCTTGTTATTGTATGCTAGTAATATTTAATTTTGTTCAACAATAAAAATAATAGTATGTTGTATAATAGTTATTAATTAATAAATGTAATGATATATTTTATCAATTATTTTTATGTTTTTAAATGCGGATGAAAATTCTAAAATCCTCAACATATACGGATCTGCGATCGCTGATCGCAAAAAAGTCCACAACACTGCCAATACTCTCCCCAGCTATGTGTCTTTGAAAAACAGGCGAACTTACTTATAAACTTGTGCCGACCGTGCTTTTCCTTTTATAGTCTTTAAATACTACTACTACGATCGGCATGCTGCATTGCAGCTGCATTATATATACATTACATATATGTTAAGAATGCTGTGCCGGCTTGTCGACAAAATTGCGCCGCCACAACTCCTTTTAAATATAGACGAACGTTGGATCGAAATCACGACCCAAGTTTAACAATCCCTTTCTTTATATTTAAGAGGTTCGAGTTATTCATTTACAATTTCTGCCGTTAACAAATATACCAACACAGGAACCGCTTCTAAACTATTCAAAATATATTTAGCGAATTCCAGTGGGTGCGATAGTAAGCCAGAGTCATCTGCAACGTTAAGATCAGTGGTATTCTAATCTTGAATTCCGCATTAGCGGACATAATCTATGAAGGGGTGATACTAATAATATAACCAATCAGTATTACGTTTGTCCGAAGACTTCGCCATCGTATGTGGAAACTACTGAAACCGACAATAGATATATACAATATCATCACAAGTTGGAAATTTCATTAATTTTATCATCCGTCTTTATTTTATAAATCAATCAAACTTTTTATTAAGTTTTAATCTAGCGCCTCTTAGTTCTGTTAGCAGAGAGAAGTGGGGTCAATTTATTTGGGGAGGGGTGGAGGCGGAGGCCTGGGGGGGGGGGGGGGGGGGGGGCGTTGGGGGCTGTTTTGTATACAAAATTGAAAAGTGGAACCCAGATACCATTTTGACATTCCCTATTGATTTACTTTCACATTTTATTTTTCTAGAACGGTAAGAAGTTGAGTGAATCAGTGAATGACTTGGCTGCCACATCTGCATCGCAACCATGCGGTCTGACTACCGAGAGCTCTGTGGACACCGACAAGCCTAAGGCTGATATGTTCAGTGACGACCTCTTCCTTGATGTGAGTGAAGAAAATCGAAATAGATGACAAATAAACAAAATTGGATCCTTGTTAAAAATCTAACACCCAGATCCGCAGTTGTTGAACCCCGAGACGTAATTCATTCAACATATCTTCATAATACTACAACCAGCATGTCAATAAAGCTCACATGATCTAGTTACAGAACGAAACAAGTATCACTAAAGTCAAAAATATTTACAAACACCCCATCTTTACTTAAGGGGTACAGGCATCCAAATTTTTTTTAATTTTAGAGCAAATTTTTATCAAGATTCCAAATTTGAAAACAACGTTTAGCAAGATATGTCTTACTTCTCGAGATATGGCTGTCTGTCCGAGTAACTGTCGCTTTGTCCGTCAGTATGTCTGTCCGTCAATAAAAAGCAAACTATCTGTCTAAAAAGATTCCCTATATTGGGGTTTCGTGGTTGGTGACTTCATTTCTGATGTCAATATTCAAATTTGGCTTCGTCGTTTCTGTCTGAATGTCTGTCAGTCTGTCCGTCAAGATATAACCGACAGACTGACTGCCAAACAGACAATTTGGAAGTCATTAAATGTTAAAACTGACTCTCGAAATGAATTCTGCAACCGCGAAAACCACTCTAGTTATACTTTTAACTAGATTATGTGCCCTTTTCTTATATTTGACGGACAGATTGTCGGATAGTCAGAAAGACCGACAGACAGACATACAGACAAATAAGATTTCATTAAACTGATCACAGAAATGAAATCAGCGACCAGGAAAACCCCATAGCAAAGATCGTAGTATGGTTTTGTGCTTTCTTTTTGCAAGGTATATATTGACAGACATTATTTCATAATAACAGACAGTTTTTGCGCGAGAAAGTTTAAATTTTATCTTAATTTTTCTCAAAATGAGTTTTTAGAATTTCTTTCGGTACATGTTTCTCAGCTGCCATTTGAGTTATAGACTTGAAAATATCTCACTAGGATCATTTTTTACCTTTAGAATAACGTTAGAATAAAGTTAACCAATTATTTTTTTTGTATTATGTACGCATAAGCACCGAATCGTGATTTTAATGTTTGTGACACTAATTATTTGGCTATTTTTTTTTTTTTAATTAGGTTCATTTTAAAAAAATAAGCTAAATATATGAAAAAAAAATTGAAATTAAAAAACCAATTGGTTAACCTGAAAAAGTCCATCTAATTCTGGTTGGAATGTAAGAACAGTTTGCCTATAAAGTAATCTGATGCGTTCTAAAAGTGAGCCGAGGCTTAATAATAGTAGTTTGTTTGGAAAAAATGCCTGTACTGATCCCCTTAATTTTGACAACTTAAGTCCATTATAGTAGTAACAGAGAATAACAGCCGGAGTTGGGACATCGCGTAGCACCTCCCATTGGTGCACAGTGCACACCCATTGGTGTAATGGTGTTGTGTACATATCTGTCAAGTTCATTATTTTATATGAGCTGCTATCCGTAGGTCACCAGTTCGATTCCACTTGGGTGTCAATGACGACTTTGCTAAGCTGTTCCCATCTAAAATTTAATATTCTAATAATCTAATCACCTAAAAATTTATATAAAATTTAATAACTTATAAAGTTTAATATTGAGCAAATGAATGTTAGGACATCGTTTCTACAGTCTGTTGAACTAGTCAAAGTAAAAGTAAAAAGTAAATTTTCTTCTGCCGTTAGGCCAGGGATTACGCACAAAGTCTGACGACTTATTTCGAGTGCGGTCCCCCCAGAACTTTACTCCCGAGAGGAAACTCCAGTACTCATTTAGCTACCACTTAAGGATGCAAGGCAGAGATGCGCCCTGGCTGGTCCCTTTAAAGCATTCGTACCGAAACGAAAACTGCCCTGGCCCGTGTGAGGATCGAACCCACGACCTACAGGAGATGTGAATTCAATGCAACCACTACACCAAGGTGGAACCTCTATTCTCTTCTCTCGTCTGGAATGTCTGAAAGTCTATAAAAAATATCAACTTGTGGGGCCATTGATCAAATTTTAGTTTTGATTTTTTAAATCCCTCAAAGTTGTTAACAAGTAAAAATCTCCAACGACGCGATTTGCGTCGAGAGTCCTCTTGGTCCTAATCTTTTATGATTTGATGCTCTTTAATTTTCTAAAATTTGAGAAATTCCACCAAAAGTCCTACACCTTTTTAACAACAAATTTATCATATGCGTTTTTGTATCATCAATAGTTTCGTAATAAAATTTTGAAATAGAACTATTTATACTTGAAAACTTGCAAAGTACTTTATAGTGTTCTGATCCCCGTATCTTTACTTTACCCCACTCACTACTTTCGTTTGTGTACAAACTTATATTTAGGGTCAGAACACTAACACTGAACAGAACACTGTGCTACTTTACACAATGGCTTTGATAGTTATAACATTTCCACACCTGAAAAATGCAGATAGTTGATTGGATCTAATAAATAATATTCGCGTATTGGCGTATTGTTGGCATTCTACTTGAACACCTTTAATTACTATTTTGCAGTCACCAGCCGCTAAACAACGTCGACTTGAATTGGCTGGAGTTACTGATATGAAGGGTCTACGTAATCTCAACGACAATTGGGATGATTCAGATGGATACTACAGGGTGAAAGTTGGTGAATCATTAGATAAACGCTACACCGTTCATAGTATATTGGGTAAGTTAGGTAAATAGTACCCAATCAACCAACCGTTCATAATATATTGGGTAAGTTAGGTAAATAGTACCCAATCAACCAACCGTTCATAATATATTGGGTAAGTTAGGTAAATAGTACCCAATCAACCAACCGTTCATAATATATTGGGTAAGTTAGGTAAATAGTACCCAATCAACCAACCGTTCATAATATATTGGGTAAGTTAGGTAAATAGTACCCAATCAACCAACCGTTCATAATATATTGGGTAAGTTAGGTAAATAGTACCCAATCAACCAACCGTTCATAATATATTGGGTAAGTTAGGTAAATAGTACCCAATCAACCAACCGTTCATAGTATATTGGGTAAGTTAGGTAAATAGTACCCAATCAACCAACCGTTCATAATATATTGGGTAAGTTAGGTAAATAGTACCCAATCAACCAACCGTTCATAATATATTGGGTAAGTTCGGTAAATAGTACCCAATCAACCAACCGTTCATAATATATTGGGTAAGTTAGGTAAATAGTACCCAATCAACCAACCGTTCATAGTATATTGGGTAAGTTCGGTAAATAGTACTCAATCAACCAACCGTTCATATATATTGGGTAAGTTAGGTAAATAGTACTCAATCAACCAACCGTTCATAATATATTGGGTAAGTTAGGTAAATAGTACCCAATCAACCAACCGTTCATAGTATATTGGGTAAGTTAGGTAAATAGTACCCAATCAACCAACCGTTCATAATATATTGGGTAAGTTAGGTAAATAGTACCCAATCAACCAACCGTTCATAATATATTGGGTAAGTTAGGTAAATAGTACCCAATCAACCAACCGTTCATAATATATTGGGTAAGTTCGGTAAATAGTACCCAATCAACCAACCGTTCATAGTATATTGGGTAAGTTAGGTAAATAGTACTCAATCAACCAACCGTTCATAATATATTGGGTAAGTTAGGTAAATAGTACCCAATCAACCAACCGTTCATAATATATTGGGTAAGTTAGGTAAATAGTACCCAATCAACCAACCGTTCATAGTATATTGGGTAAGTTCGGTAAATAGTACCCAATCAACCAACCGTTCATAGTATATTGGGTAAGTTAGGTAAATAGTACTCAATCAACCAACCGTTCATAATATATTGGGTAAGTTAGGTAAATAGTACCCAATCAACCAACCGTTCATAATATATTGGGTAAGTTAGGTAAATAGTACCCAATCAACCAACCGTTCATAGTATATTGGGTAAGTTAGGTAAATAGTACCCAATCAACCAACCGTTCATAGTATATTGGGTAAGTTAGGTAAATAGTACCCAATCAACCAACCGTTCATAATATATTGGGTAAGTTAGGTAAATAGTACCCAATCAACCAACCGTTCATAATATATTGGGTAAGTTAGGTAAATAGTACCCAATCAACCAACCGTTCATAGTATATTGGGTAAGTTAGGTAAATAGTACCCAATCAACCAACCGTTCATAGTATATTGGGTAAGTTAGGTAAATAGTACCCAATCAACCAACCGTTCATAGTATATTGGGTAAGTTAGGTAAATAGTACCCAATCAACCAACCGTTCATAATATATTGGGTAAGTTAGGTAAATAGTACCCAATCAACCAACCGTTCATAGTATATTGGGTAAGTTCGGTAAATAGTACCCAATCAACCAACCGTTCATAGTATATTGGGTAAGTTAGGTAAATAGTACCCAATCAACCAACCGTTCATAATATATTGGGTAAGTTAGGTAAATAGTACCCAATCAACCAACCGTTCATAGTATATTGGGTAAGTTAGGTAAATAGTACCCAATCAACCAACCGTTCATAGTATATTGGGTAAGTTAGGTAAATAGTACCCAATCAACCAACCGTTCATAGTATATTGGGTAAGTTAGGTAAATAGTACCCAATCAACCAACCGTTCATAGTATATTGGGTAAGTTAGGTAAATAGTACCCAATCAACCAACCGTTCATAATATATTGGGTAAGTTAGGTAAATAGTACCCAATCAACCAACCGTTCATAGTATATTGGGTAAGTTCGGTAAATAGTACCCAATCAACCAACCGTTCATAGTATATTGGGTAAGTTAGGTAAATAGTACTCAATCAACCAACCGTTCATAGTATATTGGGTAAGTTAGGTAAATAGTACCCAATCAACCAACCGTTCATAATATATTGGGTAAGTTAGGTAAATAGTACCCAATCAACCAACCGTTCATAGTATATTGGGTAAGTTAGGTAAATAGTACCCAATCAACCAACCGTTCATAGTATATTGGGTAAGTTTTTAAAAATGAGTGAACTAATCTAACATTGTTTCACTAATTTTCCAGAATTTAGTTAAAAAAAAGTAAAAAATTAGTGAAAGAAAGACTTTCTTCACTAATTTTTTACTTTTTTTAACAAATTTTTGAGCATACAGCTCACACATTAAGAAAACGAAACTAAATTGATCAAAATGGTATAGTACCGCACGTGGTAGGCCATGCGCTGGTAGTCATTCAGATATTCTGCCCTGTGTTGAGTTTTCCAATCGTGGGCATTCTAAATGTAACTACTTACCAACTCGTGTAAAACTCAACCACTCGGACAGAAAAGTTAAATTTCGATAAACTGAAAATGAGTGAACAATGTGTTGTTTTCCGCTTATTATCTATCTATTGAATATCTCGGCTTTTGTATTGAATAAAGTTTTCTATTTACATTTGTTTTCTTTTTATATATGTTTTGTAAACTTCTAGGTCAGGGTGTATTCAGCAACGTTGTTAAGGCTAAGGACACGTTTCGCAACAACGAAGACGTCGCCATCAAAATCATTCGCAATAACGAAATGATGTGAGTATAAATTATAGTCGTCATTATCATCACCATTTAGTGGAGTTAGGCAGTATTGGTGACTGGTAGTAGATACTAGATAGGCAGTGGCGATGGGAAGTAGATAGGCAGTGGCGACGGGAAGTAGATAGGCAGTGGTGGCGGGAAGTAGATAGGCAGTGGCGACGGGAAGTAGATAGGCAGTGGTGGTGGGAAGTAGATAGGCAGTGGTGGCGGGAAGTAGATAGGCAGTGGCGACGGGAAGTAGATAGGCAGTGGTGGTGGGAAGTAGATAGGCTGTGGTGGCGGGAAGTAGATAGGCAGTGGTGGTGGGAAGTAGATAGGCAGTGGTGGTGGGAAGTAGATAGGCAGTGGTTGCGGGAAGTAGATAGGCAGTGGTGACGGGAAGTAGATAGGCAGTGGCGACGGGAAGTAGATAGGCAGTGGTGGTGGGACATAGATAGGCTGTGGTGGCGGGAAGTAGATAGGCAGTGGTGGTGGGAAGTAGACAGGCAGTGGTTGTGGGAAGTAGATAGGCAGTGGCGACGGGAATTAGATAGGCAGTGGTGGTGGGAAGTAGATAGGCTGTGGTGGCGGGAAGTAGATAGGCAGTGGTGGCGAGAAGTAGATAGGCAGTGGTGGCGGGAAGTAGATAGGCAGTGGTGGTGGGAAGTAGATAGGCTGTGGTGGCGGGAAGTAGATAGGAAGTGGTGGTGGGAAGTAGATAGGCAGTGGTGGTGGGAAGTATATAGGCAGTGGTGGCGGGAAGTAGATAGGAAGTGGTGGTGGGAAGTAGATAGGCAGTGGTGGTGGGAAGTAGATAGGCAGTGGTGGCGGGATGTAGATAGGCAGTGGTGGTGGGAAGTAGATAGGCAGTGGTGGCGGGATGTAGATAGGCAGTGGTGGTGGGAAGTAGATAGGCAGTGTTGGTGGGAAGTAGATAGGGAGTGGTGGCCGGAAGTAGATAAGGCAGTAGTGGTGGGAAGTGCATATGCAGTGTTGGCGGGAAGTAGATAGGCAGTGTTGGCTGGAAGTGGATATGCAGTGTTGGCGGGAAGTAGATAGGCTGTGGTGGCGGGAAGTAGATAGGCAGTGGTGGCGGGAAGTAGATAGGCAGTGGTGGTGGGAAGTAGATAGGCAGTGGTGGTGGGAAGTAGATAGGCAGTGGTGGCGGGAAGTAGATAGGCAGTGGTGGTGGGAAGTAGATAGGAAGGGGTGGTGGGAAGTAGATAGGCAGTGGTGGCGGGATGTAGATAGGCAGTGGTGGTGGCGTCAGGTAGATAGGCAGTGGTGGCGGGAAGTAGATAGGAAGGGGTGGTGGGAAGTAGATAGGCAGTGGTGGCGGGATGTAGATAGGCAGTGGTGGTGGGAAGTATATAGGCAGTGTTGGTGGGAAGTAGATAGGCAGTGGTGGCGGGAAGTAGATAAGGCAGTAGTGGTGGCAAGTGGATATGCAGTGTTGGCGGGAAGTAGATAGGCAGTGTTGGCTGGAAGTGGATATGCAGTGTTGGCGGGAAGTGGATAGGCAATGGTGGTGGGAAGTAGATAAGCAGTGGTGGCGGGAAGTAGATAGGCAGTGGCGACGGGAAATAGATAGGCAGTGGTGGTGGGAAGTAGATAGGCTGTAGTGGCGGGAAGTAGATAGGCAGTGGCGACGGGAAGTAGATAGGCAGTGGTGGCGGGAAGTAGATAGGCAGTGCTGGTGGGAAGTAGATAGGCAGTGGTGGCGGGAAGTAGATAGGCAGTGGTGGCGGGAAGTAGATATGCAGTGGTGGCGGGAAGTAGATAGGCAGTTGTGGTGGGAAGTAGATAGGCTGTGGTGGCGGCGGGAAGTAGATAGGCAGTGGCGACGCGAAATAGATAGGCAGTGGTTGCGGGAAGTAGATAGGCAGTGGTGGTGGGAAATAGATAGGCTGTGGTGGCGGGAAGTAGATAGACAGTGGTGGTGGAAAGTAGATAGGCAGTGGTGGTGGGAAGTAGATAGGCAGTGGTTGCGGGAAGTAGATAGGCAGTGTGGGGGGAAGTAGATAGGCAGTGGTGGTGGGAAGTAGATAGGCTGTGGTGGCGGGAAGTAGATAGGAAGTGGTGGTGGGAAGTAGATAGGCAGTGGTGGTGGGAAGTATATAGGCAGTGGTGGCGGGAAGTAGATAGGAAGTGGTGGTGGGAAGTAGATAGGCAGTGGTGGTGGGAAGTAGATAGGCAGTGGTGGCGGGATGTAGATAGGCAGTGGTGGTGGGAAGTAGATAGGCAGTGTTGGTGGGAAGTAGATAGGGAGTGGTGGCCGGAAGTAGATAAGGCAGTAGTGGTGGGAAGTGCATATGCAGTGTTGGCGGGAAGTAGATAGGCAGTGTTGGCTGGAAGTGGATATGCAGTGTTGGCGGGAAGTAGATAGGCTGTGGTGGCGGGAAGTAGATAGGCAGTGGTGGCGGGAAGTAGATAGGCAGTGGTGGTGGGAAGTAGATAGGCAGTGGTGGTGGGAAGTAGATAGGCAGTGGTGGCGGGAAGTAGATAGGCAGTGGTGGTGGGAAGTAGATAGGAAGGGGTGGTGGGAAGTAGATAGGCAGTGGTGGCGGGATGTAGATAGGCAGTGGTGGTGGCGTGAGGTAGATAGGCAGTGGTGGCGGGAAGTAGATAGGAAGGGGTGGTGGGAAGTAGATAGGCAGTGGTGGCGGGATGTAGATAGGCAGTGGTGGTGGGAAGTATATAGGCAGTGTTGGTGGGAAGTAGATAGGCAGTGGTGGCGGGAAGTAGATAAGGCAGTAGTGGTGGGAAGTGGATATGCAGTGTTGGCGGGAAGTAGATAGGCAGTGTTGGCTGGAAGTGGATATGCAGTGTTGGCGGGAAGTGGATAGGCAATGGTGGTGGGAAGTAGATAAGCAGTGGTGGCGGGAAGTAGATAGGCAGTGGCGACGGGAAGTAGATAGGCAGTGGTGGTGGGAAGTAGATAGGCTGTAGTGGCGGGAAGTAGATAGGCAGTGGCGACGGGAAGTAGATAGGCAGTGGTGGCGGGAAGTAGATAGGCAGTGCTGGTGGGAAGTAGATAGGCAGTGGTGGCGGGAAGTAGATAGGCAGTGGTGGCGGGAAGTAGATATGCAGTGGTGGCGGGAAGTAGATAGGCAGTTGTGGTGGGAAGTAGATAGGCCGTGGTGGCGGCGGGAAGTAGATAGGCAGTGGCGACGCGAAATAGATAGGCAGTGGTTGCGGGAAGTAGATAGGCAGTGGTGGTGGGAAATAGATAGGCTGTGGTGGCGGGAAGTAGATAGACAGTGGTGGTGGAAAGTAGATAGGCAGTGGTGGTGGGAAGTAGATAGGCAGTGGTTGCGGGAAGTAGATAGGCAGTGTGGGGGGAAGTAGATAGGCAGTGGTGGCGGGAAGTAGATGGCAGTGGCGGCGGGAAGTAGATAGGCAGTGGCGACGGGAAGTAGATAGGCAGTTGTGGTGGGAAGTAGATAGGCTGTGGTGGCGGCGGGAAGTAGATAGGCAGTGGCGACGCGAAATAGATAGGCAGTGGTTGGGGAAGTAGATAGGCAGTGGTGGTGGGAAATAGATAGGCTGTGGTGGCGGGAAGTAGATAGACAGTGGTGGTGGAAAGTAGATAGGCAGTGGTTGCGGGAAGTAGATAGGCAGTGGTGGTGGGAAGTAGATAGGCAGTGGTTGCGCGAAGTAGATAGGCAGTGTGGGGGGAAGTAGATAGGCAGTGATGGCGGGAAGTAGATGGCAGTGGCGTCGGGAAGTATATAGGCAGTGGTGGCGGGAATTAGATGGCAGTGGCGGCGGGAAGTATATAGGCAGTGGTGGCGGGAAGTGGATGGCAGTGCCGGCGGGAAGTATATAGGCAGTGGTGCCAGGAAGTAGATAGGCAGTGGTGGTGGGAAGTAGATAGGCAGTGGTGGTGGGAAGTATATAGGCAGTGGTGGCGGGAAGTAGATAGGCTGTGGTGGCGGAAAGTAGATAGGCAGTGGTGGTGGGAAGTAGATAGGCAGTGGTGGCGGGAAGTGATAGGCAGTGGTGGTGGGAAGTAGATAGGCAATGGTGGTGGGAAGTAGATAGGCAGTGGTGGCGAAAGTAGATAGGCAGTGGTGGTGGGAAGTATATAGGTAGTGGTGGTGGGAAGTAGATAGGCAGTGGTAGTGGGAAGTATATAGGCAGTGGTTGCGGGAAGTAGATAGGCAGTGGCGACGGGAAGTAGATAGGCAGTGCAGGTGGGAAGTAGATAGGCAGTGGTGGTGGGAAGTAGATAGGCAGTGGTGGCGGGAAGTAGATAGGCAGTGGCAACGGGAAGTAGATAGGCAGTGGTGGTGGGAAGTAGATAGGCAGTGGTGGTGGGAAGTAGATAGGTAGTCGTGGCGGGAAGTAGATAGGCAGTGGTGGTGGGAAGTATATAGGCAGTGGTGGCGGAAAGTAGATAGGCAGTGGTGGTGGGAAGTAGTTAGGCTGTGTGGTGGGAAGTAGATAGGCAGTGGTAGCGGGATGTAGATAGGCAGTGGTGATGTGAAGTAGATAGGCAGTTGTGGTGGGAAGTAGATAGGCTGTGGTGGCGGCGGGAAGTAGATAGGCAGTGGCGACGCGAAATAGATAGGCAGTGGTTGCGGGAAGTAGATAGGCAGTGGTGGTGGGAAATAGATAGGCTGTGGTGGCGGGAAGTAGATAGACAGTGGTGGTGGAAAGTAGATAGGCAGTGGTGGTGGGAAGTAGATGGCAGTGGTTGCGGGAAGTAGATAGGCAGTGTGGGGGGAAGTAAATAGGCAGTGGTGGCGGGAAGTAGATGGCAGTGGCGGCGGGTAGTAGATAGGCAGTGGCGACGGGAAGTAGATAGGCAGTTGTGGTGGGAAGTAGATAGGCTGTGGTGGCGGCGGGAAGTAGATAGGCAGTGGCGACGCGAAATAGATAGGCAGTGGTTGCGGGAAGTAGATAGGCAGTGGTGGTGGGAAATAGATAGGCTGTGGTGGCGGGAAGTAGATAGACAGTGGTGGTGGAAAGTAGATAGGCAGTGGTTGCGGGAAGTAGATAGGCAGTGGTGGTGGGAAGTAGATAGGCAGTGGTTGCGGGAAGTAGATAGGCAGTGTGGGGGGAAGTAGATAGGCAGTGGTGGCGGGAAGTAGATGGCAGTGGCGGCGGGAAGTATATAGGCAGTGGTGGCGGGAAGTAGATGGCAGTGGCGGCGGGAAGTATATAGGCAGTGGTGGCGGGAAGTGGATGGCAGTGGCGGCGGGAAGAATATAGGCAGTGGTGACGGGAAGTAGATAGGCAGTGGTGGTGGGAAGTAGATAGGCAGTGGTGGTGGGAAGTAGATAGGCTGTGGTGGCGGGAAGTAGATAGGCAGTGGTGGTGGGAAGTAGATAGGCAGTGGTGGTGGGAAGTAGATAGGTAGTGGTTGCGGGAAGTAGATAGGCAGTGTGGGGGGAAGTAGATAGGCAGTGGTGGCGGGAAGTAGATGGCAGTGGTGGCGGGAAGTGGATGGCAGTGGCGGCGGGAAGTATATAGGCAGTGGTGACGGGAAGTAGATAGGCAGTGGTGGTGGGAAGTAGATAGGCAGTGGTGGTGGGAAGTATATAGGCAGTGGTGGCGGGAAGTAGATAGGCTGTGGTGGCGGAAAGTAGATAGGCAGTGGTGGCGGGAAGTAGATAGGCAGTGGTGGTGGGAAGTAGATAGGCAGTGGTGGCGGGAAGTAGATAGGCAGTGGCGACGGGAAGTAGATAGGCAGTGGTGGTGGGAAGTAGATAGGCAGTGGTGGTGGGAAGTAGATAGGTAGTCGTGGCGGGAAGTAGATAGGCAGTGGTGGTGGGAAGTATATAGACAGTGGTGGCGGAAAGTAGATAGGCAGTGGTAGTGGGAAGTAGATAGGCAGTGGTGGTGGGAAGTAGATAGGTAGTCGTGGCGGGAAGTAGATAGGCAGTGGTGGTGGGAAGTATATAGACAGTGGTGGCGGAAAGTAGATAAGCAGTGGTGGTGGGAAGTAGTTAGGCTGTGTGGTGGGAAGTAGATAGGCAGTGGTGGCGGGATGTAGATAGGCAGTGGTGCTTGGAAGTAGATAGGCAGTGTTGGTGGGAAGTAGATAGGCAGTAGTGGTGGCGGGAAGTAGATAGGCAGTGTGGGGGGAAGTAGATAGGCAGTGGTGGCGGGAAGTAGATGAGGCAGTAGTGGCGGGAAGTAGATAGGCAGTGGTGGTGGGAAGTAGATATGCAGTGTTGGTAGGAAATAGATAGGCAGTGGTGGTGGGAAGTAGTTAGGCTGTGTGGTGGGAAGTAGATAGGCAGTGGTGGCGGGAAGTAGATAAGGCAGTAGTGGTGGGAAGTGGATATGCAGTGTTGGCGGGAAGTAGATAGGCAGTGTTGGCTGGAAGTTGATATGCAGTGTTGACGGGAAGTGGATAGGCAATGGTGGCGGGAAGTAGATAGGCAGTGGTGGCGTGAAGTGGATAGGCAATGGTGTTGGGTAGTAGATGGCTATCATCTGATTCACGTCACGTAATCTTTGTTACAAATAACTCGTCAACGAATATAACTTAAAACACATTATTATTTATATTCTTTATTATCTTTTTGTCACCTCTCGTTTTTCCAGGAATAAAACTGGTATCAAAGAGGCTGAATTTCTTAAGAAACTCAATGATGCCGACCCAGACGATAAGATGCATGTTCTACGATGTTTGCGGAGTTTCTATCACGTCAATCATTTATGTCTCGTCTTCGAACCACTTAGGTAAGTTTCTTCTCCGAACCACTTTGGTAAGTTTCTTCTACGAACCACCTTGGTAAGTTTCCTCTCCGAACCACTTAGGTAAGTTTCCTCTCCGAACCACTTAGGTAAGTTTCCTCTCCGAACCACTTAGGTAAGTTTCCTCTCCGAACCACTTTGGTAAGTTTCCTCTCCGAACCACTTAGGTAAGTTTCCTCTCCGAACCACTTAGGTAAGTTTTCTCTCCGAACCACTTAGGTAAGTTTCCTCTCCGAACCACTTAGGTAAGTTTTCTCTCCGAACCACTTTGGTAAGTTTCCTCTCCGAACCACTTAGGTAAGTTTCCTCTCCGAACCACTTAGGTAAGTTTTCTCTCCGAACCACTTTGGTAAGTTTCCTCTCCGAACCACTTACGTAAGTTTCCTCTCCGAACCATTGAGATAAGTTTCCTCTCCGAACCACTTAGGTAAGTTTCCTCTCCGAACCATTGAGATAAGTTTCCTCTCCGAACCACTTAGGTAAGTTTCCTCTCCGAACCACTTAGGTAAGTTTCCTCTTCGAACCCCTTAGGTAAGTTTCCTCTCCGAACCACTTAGGTAAGTTTCCTCTCCGAACCACTTAGGTAAGTTTCCTCTCCGAACCACTTAGGTAAGTTTCCTCTCCGAACCACTTAGGTAAGTTTCCTCTCCGAACTACTTAGGTAAGTTTCCTCTCCGAACCATTGAGATAAGTTTCCTCTCCGAACCACTTAGGTAAGTTTCCTCTCCGAACCACTTAGGTAAGTTTCCTCTCTGAACCACTTAGGTAAGTTTCCTCTCAAAACCACTTAAGTAAGTTTCCTCTCCGAACCACTTAGGTAAGTTTCCTCTCCGAACCACTTAGGTAAGTTTCCTCTCCGAACCACTTTTGTAAGTTTCCTCTCAAAACCACTTAAGTAAGTTTCCTCTCCGAACCACTTAGGTAAGTTTCTTCTCCGTACCACTTTGGTAAGTTTCCTCTCCGAACCATTGAGATAAGTTTCCTCTCCGAACCACTTAGGTAAGTTTCCTCTCCGAACCACTTAGGTAAGTTTCCTCTCCGAACCACTTAGGTAAGTTTCCTCTCCGAACCACTTAGGTAAGTTTCCTCTCTGAACCACTTTGGTAAGTTTCCTCTCCGAACCACTTAGGTAAGTTTCCTCTCCGAACCACTTTTGTAAGTTTCCTCTCAAAACCACTTAAGTAAGTTTCCTCTCCGAACCACTTAGGTAAGTTTCTTCTCCGTACCACTTTGGTAAGTTTCCTCTCCGAACCATTGAGATAAGTTTCCTCTCCGAACCACTTAGGTAAGTTTCCTCTCCGAACCACTTAGGTAAGTTTCCTCTCTGAACCACTTAGGTAAGTTTCCTCTCAAAACCACTTAAGTAAGTTTCCTCTCCGAACCACTTAGGTAAGTTTCCTCTCCGAACCACTTAGGTAAGTTTCCTCTCTGAACCACTTAGGTAAGTTTCCTCTCAAAACCACTTAAGTAAGTTTCCTCTCCGAACCACTTAGGTAAGTTTCTTCTCCGTACCACTTTGGTAAGTTTCCTCTCCGAACCATTGAGATAAGTTACCTCTCCGAACCACTTAGGTAAGTTTCCTCTCCGAACCACTTAGGTAAGTTTCCTCTCTGAACCACTTAGGTAAGTTTCCTCTCAAAACCACTTAAGTAAGTTTCCTCTCCGAACCACTTAGGTAAGTTTCCTCTCCGAACCACTTAGGTAAGTTTCCTCTCCGAACCAGTTAGGTAAGTTTCCTCTCCGAACCACTATGGTAAGTTTCCTCTCCGAACCACTTTGGTAAGTTTCCTCTTCGAACCACTTAGGTAAGTTTCCTCTCCAAACCACTTAGGTAAGTTTCCTCTCCGAACCATTGAGATAAGTTTCCTCTCCGAACCACTTAGGTAAGTTTCCTCTCCGAACCACTTAGGTAAGTTTCCTCTCCGAACCATTGAGATAAGTTTCCTCTCCGAACCACTTAGGTAAGTTTCCTCTCCGAACCACTTTGGTAAGTTTCCTCTTCGAACCACTTAGGTAAGTTTCCTCTCCAAACCACTTAGGTAAGTTTCCTCTCCGAACCATTGAGATAAGTTTCCTCTCCGAACCACTTAGGTAAGTTTCCTCTCCGAACCACTTAGGTAAGTTTCCTCTCCGAACCACTTAGGTAAGTTTCCTCTCCGAACCGCTTAGGTAAGTTTCCTCTCAAAACCACTTAAGTAAGTTTCCTCTCCGAACCACTTAGGTAAGTTTCCTCTCCGAACCACTTAGGTAAGTTTCCTCTCCGAACCACTTTTGTAAGTTTCCTCTTCGAACAACTTAGGTAAGTTTCCTCTCCGAACCAGTTAGGTAAGTTTCCTCTCCGAACCACTATGGTAAGTTTCCTCTCCGAACCACTTTGGTAAGTTTCCTCTTCGAACCACTTAGGTAAGTTTCCTCTCCAAACCACTTAGGTAAGTTTCCTCTCCGAACCATTGAGATAAGTTTCCTCTCCGAACCACTTAGGTAAGTTTCCTCTCCGAACCACTTAGGTAAGTTTCCTCTCCGAACCACTTAGGTAAGTTTCCTCTCCGAACCATTGAGATAAGTTTCCTCTCCGAACCACTTAGGTAAGTTTCCTCTCCGAACCACTTAGGTAAGTTTCCTCTCCGAACCACTTAGGTAAGTTTCCTCTCCGAACTACTTAGGTAAGTTTCCTCTCCGAACCACTTAGGTAAGTTTCCTCTCCGAACCACTTAGGTAAGTTTCCTCTCCGAACCACTTAGGTAAGTTTTCTCTCCGAACCACTTTGGTAAGTTTCCTCTCCGAACCACTTAGCTAAGTTTAAAGTCGTAAAGTGATGATCCGGTGTATTATTTGGAAAGCCACAATGATGCAGTAGATTGTCGTATTTCCGATGACAACAATATTACATTTTACCTTCCCGAATCAGTTACAATATTTACTTTATACATCCATGCAAGGTATAATGTAATATCTAGGTCTAAAGGAAGTGTTGTCTTCTAAGTTTTTTCCACCTATATTTCTTTAACAATAATTACTAATTATCCTGTTTCATTTAGCTTGCATAATTTATTGATAACGCAAGTGATAAAGCATTCAGCTCAAATATTTGCTGCCATATAATGCAGCTTCAATTTGATTTCAATTATTGTTGATCCGATTTTGGTCTGTTTAATCTGTCTCAGTTCTAATCAGTCTAAGTAAGGTCTAATCCTCCCTATAAATTTCTGCACTGGTTAATAAGTACTTTAGCCGCGAGCGTCTATATAATAATACGTTATATTATTGCAGTGTGTTTGGTCAGTCGTTGTATGAGAAAGTCAATTTTTTTTTTAATTTAATTTTCGATTTATTTTGCTTTTGTAGTATGAACCTTCGGGAAATACTTAGGAAGTACGGAAGAGATGTTGGTTTACATATAAAGGCAGTGCGTTCTTACACGCAACAATTACTCTACGCGTTGCGTTTACTGAAGAAATGCGAAGTCCTACACGCCGATATAAAACCCGACAATATTCTAGGTGAGTGTACAGGAAACACAATAATACTCTAGGTAGTTGAATTTAGAGAAATTCATGACTAGCACATGCATGCATTGACATTATGAAATATATTTTTTTGTTTTTAAAACACTTAATTTTTCTTATTTCCAGTGCGTTGTACTGATGAAAACAAATATTTACTGAACAAAGTCAAATATAATCTTGTAATTTGGTGTTTCGTTATTTTCGAATTGGCATTACATTGGAAAAATGAATTATCTAAATTTCAGTGTCAAACATTTCATTTCTACATATATTTCAAATCAATTTAACTCGTCATCTGTTACTGCTTACATTTTAATAATAATTATTTGACTATGTTTCTGTTAGTGGCGGTAGTATTAACTTATTACTACCGCCGGTAGAAACCGAAGTTTTCCCTGGGATCTTATCAATAGTCCGTTTCCGTTTGCTGACGGGGATACTCAAAATTCTTGACTTGGAACCCGAAGTTACCGACATGTAGGATTTCTTTATCGACGGCAGACCCAGCTGCTGCATACGCTCTAGAACGTCGTTTATTCCGCCTTTGATCACATGTTTTCGAGGCATCTCCTTTTTCAAATGAGGCTTCCAGCCGGCCTTCTTCCTTTCTTCCGCGTCTATCAACTCCTCCGGTACACTGGGCGGGTTGAACGCGTACTTGAGCATCCAAGGATTCCGTTTCCTCAACTCGCTGTATTCGTAGATCTGTCGCTGTCTCAGACACTTGTTCTGCTTATCCCAGGCCTCCTTCATCTGTTGAGGAACCTCCACCGCTGGCAGCACCGTCCCAGGCTGCATCTCCAGCTTCTCGAAGACTCGGCATTGTCCGATATCAGTGACGATGGTCCCGAAGGGAGGGTGTTCCCGGAATTGATGCTTTCCCTTGTAGTTCTTCTTCCCGATGTACTTACTGCGCCACGTCTCTACGTCGACCTGGGCGCAGGGCACTCGAGAGAAGTTCATCACGCTGTCCGTGAACTCCGCGAGTTCGATCTCCTGTGAGGCTGTCGGCGCGTTAAGTGCGTAGCCGCGACGAATTCGCATGTCGTAGACATTGTCCCGACACAACGATAAGAAGAGCCAGCAATGCCACACGTGTTTCCATCCCTTGGTAAGTTTGCATCGTAAAACCCTAAGCGTTGAGGCAGACGCAACTCTACGTATGTCAGCAGGAAGTTTGGCCTTCGGTAGCAGATTCTTGAATGTAATGGGGAGTTTGAGCCTCCATGATTGTGAGTCACAGAATGTCCCTATGAATATTCCTCCTATAGACCAAAGACGCACCATCTTATCCCAGTAGCCACATGTCGCAATGAGCCCGTGTTGTTCGATAAGTTCCACGTCGCTAATCTCCCCACAATGAGCCCGCCAACTGTTGAGCAGTCGAGGTTTATTCAGCAGAGGAAGCCACTCATTCGGCGTGTCTTCCGGCAGACGATGCTCAACGCTGTACTTCTCCTCCACAACAGCCTCTTTGTCTAAGTATGGGAATACTTCAATGTCGTACTTCCCGTAACCCTGGTAGCTCGTCTTGAGTTTCTCCACTTCCTCGGCTCGGATGCACCAGTCGTGAATGTCCCAGATTTTCACGTAGCCCTGCGAGTCCACCGTTACAATGTATTCATTGTGCGAGTTTGTCGTCATGCAGCCCACGTTGCTAGTCAGTCTATGGGACGCAATGTAGTGGCCGATACAACGGCCGCCATCAGGCTGTAACGACCAAGCACGAACCCATCCCTGACTCCCCGCAGACAGCAGGTTTGCTGTGTCAGGGCTCTCCATCTCCCGCCCATCCAGAAATATCAATTTTGATACGACATTTGGTGTTTCCAGGTGTATCTCGTATTTTGAATCATTTTCATTGCTCTTTGCTTCTTCGTTATCTTTCTTCACCTGTTCATATTTTATGCTTTTTCGTTTTGCCAAAAGCTGTCTAGTTTCCTTGTTGGTCTCCGACCGTTTCACATTACTGCTCTGTTTTTTGCCACCTGGTTTCAACTTTATTTCGCTCCCATACATAGTGGGGTTGTAGACCTTCATCCCTTTCCACGCGTTCATATGACAACGTTCATTTTTGGTGTCGGAGTACCAGACGAATATGTCGCCTGCGTAGTCCGCGGTGGCGATTAGCGTTGGCCGTAGAGCCGACTCTCCGGTAACCACGTCAATAACGTTGACAAGGTTCGCAGCAATGCAGGACAGCTCGTCCCGGTGTCGCGCCTTCCCCCAATCCTTGCACAGGTGCCAAACCTCCTCGTTCGGTAGGTCTATGAAGTTGGTCAGGTGTTTCGTCCACCCTCCCAGGATGATATCCTTGTCCAAGACGATCACGCAAGTAATCTCCTTGCCCTTATATTTATACGGCAGTTGCCGGATTAGGTAGCCGTTGTTGAAGTTCCATATTTTGGCAGTCCCATCGGAAGCGCAGGTAACCAATCGTCTCTTTGTTCTATCGAATCCCATCGTTATGATCTCGATGTTGTTCTCCGTGAGCATCTTCGAGATAACACTGTGGCATTCTTTGCGTTCCATGAGTTTCTCGCCAGTGAATGGATCCCAAACTCGGAACGCTGAATCATCACCTGCACTCACAAGATTCTGAAACAGCGAATTCCATAAAACGCATTGGACGTTCTTGGTGTGTGTGATATTATCGTTCTCTGATATGGTAATACCACTGTGCTGGAAGCGTACCACCTCTGCGGTTGCCAACATGAGGTGTAGAGTGCTGGGATGCCAGAGCAGACAACTGATGGAGTTGCGAGTGCCGAGATGCGTGTAGGAATGTGGTGCGAACCGCTGAACCACCGTGAGGTCTCTCAGGTTCCACAGCTTACTGTTGTTGTTACGATCCACTGTGAATAGTTGGTTGACCGTATCCAGCATTTTTACGTGTATGATTGAGGCTGTATGGAACCCCAGAACACCAACATTTTCTTTAACCCGTCCATATAAGTCCCACATCCGAATATAGTGGTCCATTCCGCCGGTGTAAAGGAACTCTTTGGAGAGACAGTAGTCAATAGAGACGACACCTTGCGGCACATGGTAGTATTTATTTTCGTGGTTGTCTTGAAGATTCCCAATAAGGATGCTATTAGTGCTGTCTTCAGAACAGCTTACGAATTTGTTTGGATGGAGGTATCGGACTGCGTTGATTGCGTGTTTGTGGACTTTGAGCAAGACTGTGCACTTTACTTTGGGATACTTCCCTGCTAGTAAATCATCAAGGTGTATCTCATAGACTTGTCGTTTCCCTAAATGTAAAAAATTAAAAGTTGCTTATTTGTCAACGAATATTTTATCTTTCCGTGAATATAACGTGTGTACCCCTTCCTTGGGTGAATCCTTGGATTTTTCGTGATTTGCTCTATCTGAATTTATATGCGCTGCAGCTTAATTTGCTTTAAAGCTTGCCTTTAACTAAAGCGAAATTTTTACAATAACAAAAATAATGATTAATAAAGTAAAAGAATATGTAACGGTTTTGGTTTTACAACCACCTATAATAGCTTTCAAGATCCATAACTGATTTCTGAATCTGAATTTATATCTGAATTTAATTCATTTAAATGTATAAAATATATGAATGTCTATATTATAAATAATAGAAACACTTGTTGAGTTATTGAATATGATAAATATTTTTATGTGGCAGCGATTCTGTCAGATTGCAGTAGATATATTAAAAACGTATGTGATGTGTAATACGTACGTGGGAAATAAACTACGTCTGTGAACCTTTTGAAAAAAAATCAGTGGACATGAGATTTCTCGAAAGTTTTTTTACTCCTATAAAGAGGGCAGGGTAGATAACTAGTTTAAATTTTGGATGAGTGTGGTCGTAGTCAAATTAAAAATCCCGATCCCGAATATCGGGATCCGGACAGTTGCAATCCCGATCCCCAATCCCGAAAATAGTGGGTCCCGATCCCGTTACAACACTATGCTGAATGTAATAATGAGGATTTCTTAAAACGGCCTAGCGAGATATTTTTAGTGCCAAACGGTTTATATTAAAAGTAGCTAATCAATTAACAGACACTTTGAGCGGGAATGTTCAAACTTTAAAGGTCGATTTTTCAAAATACTACTCCGTCATTGTTCACCCAGATTCGTTAAAAAATATCCTGGGGGTGGGGGGGGGGGGGGGGGGTTGGGGGTACCTCCATTAAATGAAATGCGCGGATCAACGATTTAATTTTAGACGAAAACCCAATTTGAACATATTTCACAATAATGGTCTTATTAATTTAATAACAATAATGGTCTTATTTTGGCAAAACATTCCCAAAAACTTATTTTAAAAACAATTGTTTAGGTTATTTTTTGCTAAATGAATTTTTTTTTTTTGTGCAAATCTACTCACCTGTGTATTCACTTCCACGTACGCCAAACATGTGACAATGAACGGGATCGAGAAACTGCAAACATACCACGTTGCCATGACGATCACCAATCATCATTGTGCCGTAGTTAATGCTCTTGGGATCGTACCAGTAGTGCATGCTGACGGGGAACTCCGGGAGACCAACAATCTCGTACATTCGCGTCATGGTGTCCCCGGATATCTCGTAGAAGACAATCTCTCGTTTACTCGTAGCGAACGCTATCATGTTCGCGTGGTCGCAGGACACACCCGCTGTCACGTTTACGTAGAACCCCTCGTTTCGGATAAACCGGGCCCATTTGTGCCGCATGTTCAGCGTCCAGAAATTGATTGTGCAGTCCTTTCCGATGGTGATGAATTGTCCCATTCTGTCCTCCGGCGTGTCTCCCAGACTGAACGCCAGGTTTCTGTGGTAGAACATCGCGACAATAATGTCTTTGTGCGGCGCGCAGAAGTCCTCGATGGTTGGCAGGAACGACAGATCGTCTATCATCTTACTCATTCGTTCCTTTTCTCGGAATTCCGCGGTCAGATAATCGATGAATTCGTTCATGTCCACGGTCTCGTCGCAGTTAGTGTCGACTTTCATAAATATCTTTGTACATTCCTCGGGTGTCACGTTGCCTTCACCGTATATCTTTATAAGCGCTTCCGCGAATTCATCCATATCCAATGTGCCCCCTTCATCCACATCTACCTCTTTGTATATTTGTAGCATCCGCTTCAGATGGTCTACGTGGAACATGTCTTCAATGCGTTGGGTATCTTGTAAATCTGCCGAATCTTCTCTGGCGAGAACCGTTTCCACGTTTTTTACTCTTTCTTCTGCGGCCTGGCTGGCAGCTTTTATTTTTTCCCTCAATTCTTCTCCTTCTCTATGATCCCTTTCCAAGGCTGTTGTCGCATCATTTGTGGTTTTTAGCATTGCTGAATCTCTTTCATTGCTCTTAGGATCTTCTACATCTGCGGCATGACGTCTTCTACTGAAGCTCGATAGTCCCGATTTCCTGTCCATCAAACTTTCCCCGGAGCTAAAGCCACTCGATCGTTTGCGTACCGACATTTTGGTGAAATTATTTCAATATCAATTAAATTTTAATATTTTATTGTCAAACAAACTTTTTTTTGAATTCAGCGAATGTGAATTATTATAAACCTCAAATTTGGCTTTTCGCACTTTTCTAATTATGCGATGTGTTGAGTTGATATTGTTAACCTGAGTTAATATTATTAATTTAATCTTCAATTGTAGCTTATTCTCCTGAATGTACCAAAAATCGGGAGACAAAGAACTACGTATTACTTTTTCCTAAGGGAAAAAAGTAACCTAATACCAAAATATAATATGTTGAATGAGCATCAAATTAGAAGCACACACTCACATAACTCAATATCCAATATTGGTTTATGTTATAGTTGAGCTGCTCTCTACTTTTGTCATAAAATATCCTATTCATATACACACCATGAGCCGTAAATATGAAGCCATAATTTATTATAATTAATACACAAAATTATAGAACGTGTTATTGATTTTATAAAGTAACATAGATAGCAAGTAGATGGGCAACAGCCTATATGCAATACCTCTATTGCGTATTGTATAGCCAGACTTGATCAAAATTTTCCAGAACGTTGTGTATTTATTAAATAGAATACATTTTCTTCGAGGAACGATATTTCTTGCAATATTTGAACTATATCTCAGCTGTTTCTCAACGAAACTCAGACATTGTTACATATTTAGAATCATTGCAACGCATGCTTTCTAATGAGATCGCGACTAATGTTTAGAATGGCTACGATGTCCGATTTCGCAAAAGGTAATATTATGGTTTTGTTCAGAAATTGAAAAAATGAGGAAGCACGTCACCGGGGGTTGTTCCAATTTGAGGGAATATGACATATTTATACACTATTTAATTTTTAATCAATAAATAATCATACATCTTTATATTAAACACTCGAATAAAATAAAAACTTTGTGAGAATGGGACACGGTGAATCGACCTATTTTTATACAGCATGAGCTTAATTTTACCCGCTTAAATAATTAATAACCGAAATAAGAAACCAAATAATTTGTATAGTTGACCACCAAGTAGAGCACCTCTTACCATTCCAAGCCAATATCAATTTGCACAAACATCACACACAGACGTTTTTTTTGACAGCAAGAAGCCCTGACGGTCTTCTAATCTTACCCTTCCA